>VYZQ01032583.1:0-19351 GCA_013400655.1 Mystacornis crossleyi | reverse complement strand
CCCCCCTCTTGGGGGAACTCCTGTTTTTAAAAATCCTGTGTTTTTGTCTGAGCGCCTTCTAGAACTGATGTTATTTTCTCAGCTCTCATTTGAGTCCCTGGATTTGGCTCTTTTTGCTCTGTTCTTGGGACAAAGCAGTGTTTGCCAACAATGGAAAATTCAGTGGAGTTTTGGTGATGTTACACAAATGGCTGGCTTGAGGCTATCCCATGGGCAGTCATCTGTGACCAAGTGTTTGGAAGAGCTAAAGTGCAATACTAATGGAATGTCCTTGATGCTGTGTAACCTTTTGAAAATATTTTATATCCTCAAAATTGAATTTATTTTTACTATGTTTTTTTTTTTCCTTGAACAGGCAAGAAAGTTAATCTATTGTCCTGCCATTTCCCATATGTTTTTCAGCCAACTGGTTTTTTGGGGGGGGAGAAATCAGTGCCTTGTTTCTTTGAAAAGATGAGAGTTGTGTTTTGCTGCTTGCCACTTCTTTGCATTATAATTTTTGTTTGGCTTTTTTCCTCCAAAAGAAGAAAATCTCTGAAAAACATGGCTTCTTACTTGAACTTCATAGAAATACCATATATTGAATATTTTCTTCTACAATTTTGGTAGTCCTTTGACAATTTATAAACAGAAAATACGATTATTTTCCAGTACATGTATTTCAAGCTTTGGAAATAACAAAAGGATGGATGTATGCTTTTCCTATGTATTTGCAACTTGTAAACTGGAGCCAATGATAGTGTTAGTTTTATTTTATTAGATTCTAAAACCATTTAAGAGTATAAGGAAAGTGTAATGTTCATGCTTTTTCTACCCACCATCCCAAAAGTGAGAGAAAAAGGAAGGAAAAACACAGTCAAAGTGGCTTTGATTTGGCTTGTAACCTGAGAGACTGAGATTTTTGTTGGTTTGGAGTAAAGCTCTGTTGTGAAGCCAGCTGGTCTTTTTTTAGAACAGTATTTGTTTTTTCTGAATGTGGACAGTAATATGCTCAGCAACCCAACTCAATATTTGCCTACTCTTTACTCTTTCTTAATTTTTTACACTAAGAGGAAAATACAAGAGGAAAAATGAAATAGATCAAAAGTAAAGCAAACCTCTTACTTTTTCCATACTGATGATCTGCTAAAGCAGGAGGAGTAAACACTTCAATTCGCTGAAATTTAAAGCAAAACAACTCAAGCAAAAAAAAAAACAAACACCAAGCCCCCTTCCACAACACAAACAAAACCCCTCTGACCAAAACAAAAAAAGTCCTCCAACAAGTGTAATTTAAGGGCAAAATATTTTCTTCTGAATTTTTGAATAGGTCACTTTTTAAGTTGTTATATAAAGGGTATGTTTTAGGAAGGTAGTACAGCAGTATATTCATTTTCTGGTTTACCATACTGCAGTTGCAAAAATTGCAGTTCTCATATGCAGTTTTATAACAGGAAACCTTTCAGCTTTTAATAAATCTGGTTACATTTCAGAACAGCCTCCAAAGCTTGAAATATAGGTGGAAGGGTGACACGAGCACAGAGATGTAAATTAAAAAAGATAAGTGATTCCCCAAACTGTTCTGGTATGCATGCTTCTTTCACTAGTATTTACATTTTTTTAGCCCTGTAATTGTCTTTTGGTTTCAAGATGTTGCCTGGCAGATAGTGGTAGGAGTAAGCCATAAAAAATTCTAGGAGTAGTTAATAAAAGCTGAAACCTGGAAAAGCAAACCCCCTCATTTCCCTGCAGTCTCATCTACCTCCTATTATGCTCAGACGATGTTTGTTTCAGGTACAAATAAACTTGGAATGCATGAAAAGAAATTATTTAGCAGCAAAACTTACACTAAGGTTGTCTTTAACAATAAGTTCAGTTTTTTTCAGAGTTAAATTGTGAAAAATAATTGATCTAAAGTAGCATGCATCAAGCGTTTCATGAGAAAGCTGATTTAAGTCCCAAACTACTAGTCTTTTCTGGGGTTGGATGTATATTTATCGAATGTATGTGTCTTGCTGAAAACATGAGAATGCCTACTTGGAAATGAAATGCTGACAGTATAAACTAGCAGAGATACATAGTGATGAATAATGCATTTTCTTGGAAGTGTCCCACCTAGTGAAATTCAGTAAAAACGAAATGTTTCACCAGTGCTGTGGTCTTTCTCACAACCCGCTGCCGTAGGATACTCCAGGGTTGTGAAGGTCACTGCTCGGTGCTGCTGTGATGCTCTGGAGGAAGATGATTGGGCTCTTTCAGAGCACGTTACAGAAACAGTTGAGGCATTAAAGAATAAGTGCTTTGGGTAGCCTTTACTTCACTGCCAGAACCGTCAGGTGACTGTGTGAGGTTCTATGTGTAACTGAGATACTGGAGGGGAAGTTAGACTCGGTTCCCATGGGTGTTATCAGTACTAAGAAATGCAATAGATTTACTAATGGAAAATAGTTGGTAACTTTGGTAATACTGAGGCACAGCAGCCAAGTCTGATTTTTTTACTTAGAGTAGGAAGGCATTAAAATCTGAAACACCTATATTCTTCTTACCGGCCATCCATGTACATTCTGAGGTTTGAGCTTTGCATTGCTCATACTCCATGACTTACTTGTTTCAATTGTCTTGATACTCAGTAAAATGCTGTGTGTGTAGCAGGAGAGAGAAGGGCCCCAGCTGAAGGTGAGGGGAATGGGGTGTTTGTTCAGCCTTCTTTTGGAGTGAGCTGGCAGGTTTCAGCGAGGCTCTTTGGTCCTACCCATCCTTTCTGGAACTGTTTCTTCCTGAGCCGTGTTAAGCACGAGATCCTTCTTAGTGCACTGAGTGGGACAGTGCAGAAACCCACCGGCAGTTTAATGGTGACTTTTTGCCAGGAGAAGGTGTTAGATCACCAAGTGCAGGAGAGCACGGTATTTAAGAACAGCTCACATGAAAGTTGAGCAAGTGGAAAAGAGATTTTTCTGCTTCAGCACTCAAGATGAAAAAAAAAAAGGTATATGCAGATTCTTGAGCAAGTATTGCTTTATAGTGCAGTATTGTATATTTGTACTGCTGTTTTCTTGTGGTATTGGGGTTTTTTGTTGTTGGGGGGTTGGTATGTTTATTTTTGGTTTTTTAATTTGTACAATCCTTTTGTTCATATGGTAAAGACTTCATTATCATAGTTACAGTTCCCCAAAAATTACCCTGTAGACAACTTGATCAGCTTTCTTCATAAGGAACGCTATCAGAATGAACTGGCTTTTCTCACTTCTACGTGTATTGTTCACCACAAAGGGAATTTTAAGTGCCTGCTAGAAGTGGTGACTAATTGCTTGCTTTTCAGGGCATGTTTTAAATCAAGTGACTATATAGAGTTACCTTAATTGTTAAGGTCTTGTAAAACTTTCGTGTTGTAAAGAGTTTTGGTTAATGAATGGAATTAGAGTACAAAGAGCTACAACACTTTTTATGGCAGCTGAAGTTGATTTCTGGATGAAGTACTTTGAATGTTGGGGAAGATTGTCACATTTAATGGGTACCCCTCCCCCAGCAGACTTTCGGGTTTTTTTTCATGCAAAATTTTGCAGGGAGCACATACTTTTTATAGACCTACTTCCTTCGGTTTTTGAAAGTTGGAAACTGGTGTCTGAGCATGTCAAGTACAAAAGCAACTGTAGAATGAACATGCCTTACATCTGCACGTTGTAACAAAATATTTGTGGGAAGTGCTGGTACTTTTGCTGAGTGGTAGGTGTTATACACCAGAATAAGGGAAGGGAAATGGACAGTTCTAATAACAGATACAGTACCTTTGATTTTGGGAAAAAACATTTTAAAAATGAAAAAAAAAAAGAGAATTTCTCTGTAAATTCACTTCTACAGTATATTTTTGTGTGCAGGCAAGTTAACATTGCATAAAAGGGCACTTTGGATGTAAATTCCAGAAATAATGCAAATAACTGAAGGCTTTGCTTCATACCTTCTCTTGCTTGATGCCGCCTCTCCCTTGCGCAGGTTGTTTCTGACTGGAGATCTTTCTGCCGCTCTTCTGTTGACTGTGATGTTTCACAGATGACAGATGGGTGCACTCAGCTGATGGTTTGCTGTATAGCCTGGCCTGTGTACTGAGGAGGTAATTTTGAGGTTTTATGGGTGACATGTAGGCAAGTGATACGAAACCTGCAGACTCCTGTGATTATGGCACAGAGATTTATAAGGTGTATTTCATCTTTCTTCACCTGAGGAGGCTCTGTTGATCAGAAGATGTTGGTGATTGCAAATACATCGCTAAATTCGGGTAGTAGCCAGGATATTAAACAAACCACACGGTATTTTTTGGTTACTTAAAGATTGCAACAGTATTGCAGAGGTTGTCTTGATGAAACTGCATCAGGAGTGGCCTACCTTGCCTCTTAAGGCTGCATCCAACTATGGGAAGATCTAAAATGCAGCTCTGCTGTCACTCCTAGCTTGGGTGATCCTTGCACAGGCACTGCTGGGTGACCTGAATCTCCAGGCATGGCCTTCCAAAGCAAGGAAAGTTGCCTAGGCCAGGATTATACTGCGTGATTCAAAACCCAGCAAGGTGCAACGCTTCATCCTGGGAGAGCCTGGCACGGCGTCTGGAATGTCCTTGCCATCTCCTGCCCCAGCACTACTGTATCTCCCTTTGCTTCTCGAGTGTAAGCTGTTTGGAATTTGGCTCTTGGTCCTATGAAGGTCTTTGTGGCTACTGGAAACAAGACACTGTTCATTTACTGGAATAGCCTTGAATTTTAACTCTAGGGGGTTGTTTGTTTGTTTTTCTTTTTTGTTTTGTTTTGTTTTAATCTCATTGATGGGCTGGTAATTTTCAGTTTCTCTGGCAAAACTTTGCAAAGCTTGTTTGGGATTGCTCATGTATGATCCATATGATGCTGGTTTCTGGTCCTATGCTGGAATATTTCCATGCTGGATAGATGTAGAAATTGTAAAGGTGTCATTTTACTGCACAGCTCAAAATGTTAGTTTCTTCCTCATCATCTCTTTTTGCCTCATGTGAAGTAGAAGGTGAAGGAAGGTAACCAGAAACCCACGTATTTAAAACAGAGTGAGGACTTGGAGAGGTGACCTCTCTTGTAAATCTTGCTGTGCTGGTTTTAGATGTTACTGCCACTGTCTGCCTGTCCTCACCCTACTGCCAGAGGTTGCCAGGAACTCGGAGGAACATGCATGCTAATATATTTTCTTTATTTTGCAGGTGTTTTACCTAGTTTTCCCTTGGTGGGAGGAGGTGGGAGAGATTTGGCTTGCTAGAAATCAAACTAGAGCGAACGGAATTGATTAGTGCAGGACAAACATTTTTTTTATAGACTCGTGTAACAAAGTTGTAGATGCTTTTAGCTGTAGGCAAGTTTGAAAATAGTCTTACATCCCCAGCTCCTCCTTTCAGTTCTTGGGCTAGAGAGCAGGACTGTGGAGAGGATCAGTTGGGAGCTGTGCTTTCCCTCCTGCCAACATTCCCGAGAATCAGTCAGTAGCATCCTGCAGCACTGTAGAGTTTGTCAGAGCACTTAAGTTCTTCGGCTTTTTTTTTCACTTTATCTTCAGTTTCAGACTTGTTCTGGTGAGACATGTAAATATGGTATGCAAAATGATAGTCTACTGATAATTTAAGGTAACTTTCAAGAGTATGATTTGTCCTGTCCTTTAACAGGTCAGTGTTGCAGTGGTAAGGGTGACAGGAATTAGCTAACTTTATGCAGCTTGCTGTAAAGTATCCATGTATCAAAGTATACTTCAGATATTTGCATGCAGTGTTTATTTAATAAGTTAGAACTAAGTATTTAAAGTGAGGTAGTAATTTCTGGTCTGCATGAATAATGTCTGGTGATGAGTCTCTGGGCAGGCTTCTGTATCTGCATTTTCAGTCCCTGCAATTATAACTTAGCATCCAAGTCTAGACTGTGAAGACCTGTTGTACTTAAAAAAAGAAAAATCATGATTTTTGACTTATGCATGATGTTAATTAAAAAATATTTTTTCACACACTTTTAAAAATGAAAATAGTCCTAAGACAACTTTCAATAACTTAAAAGAAACTCAAAGGGATCATATTAATTTACAGCAGAGAGTTATAATCTGATAAATTGTTCATTCTATGTTCTTGCTTGAGAAGTCCAGAGTAGCATTGCTTATTAAGGAAGCAGAGAGGCTTTAAAGGAATGTCCATGCAGTTTCTGGGGAAGAGGCCAGAGTATAAAAAACCCCCAAACCTACAAATAATCCTCCTCTCTCCCAAATATAACTTACATAACTTGGCAGTGTTTGTCAGGAAATCATTACTTCAGAATCCATGACAGCTATTAGGACTTGTATCAGGGAGCTTGTGATTGCTCACTGAAAACAGTGCAGCTGACTGAGCTTAAAAATCACAAGGAATTACTTCTGTAATTCTTCTTGGAGAAAGGTTTTGTTTGTAATCTCTTTACTATCTCAAGGCAGGGTATTACAGAGGGAATTTTTTCAGAAATGATGATGAGCCTCGCAGACAGTGTGTGTTAAGGCAGATCTGCACCAGAGGGCAAAATTAGCCTTTGGTGATTACAGTTCATTGCAACGTGCTTTAAACTTTCGTTGTGCATCCTGCAACCATCGTCCTGCCTTTCTCGATGAGCCGCAGTGCCACAAACACACGTTCTGCCATGAGGTGAAATTCCACTCACGGTTCTTGCTGTGATGTACCAGCCAACACACCTGTACAGCTGACAAGGGCATTTGTAGCCAGGCAGACCCAGCTTGACTCACAGTGGGTCCGAGGAGCTTGGTGGTGCCTGGCCTTATCATGGAGTGCACAGATGGAAGAAATCTTACATTTTCTTAGTTTAAAACCAAGGTAGGGTTGGTTGGTTGGGGATTGGCTGTATCCTCCATCCATGTTTTGGGGTGTTACTGGAATGTGTCCATTTTAGAGTGTAAAGTTTGGTCCAAACTTTAGAACAAAGGTTTTGGTCTGTGTTGTAGAAAACGAAGCAGAAAGTTGCCTTTGTTCTTCTGGCGGACGTTGATAATTGGATTTATGTTTTTGACAAAAAAAGATTGATTTATAGCTTATTTCTTGAAGAAAGCTGATAAATGCCTTTGCTTAGCATGATTTGAAACAGACTGATAATATTCTTTACGTAAACTATGGATTAAGTTTGTTTAAAAAATGAAAATCAGAGCACTCAGCTGTATGAAATTTCAGCACGATTAACAAAGAAAAAAGTCTGTAGAAGAACCATCTTTATTTGGCTGCATTCCTGGGGAAAAAAAAAAAAAGACTATCCCTGTGGAGAATGAGGGTGTTTCAGTACTGCCTCTTCTGTAGAATGGTTAGATAAAATGTCACAGGATAATGCATTGTATGGAGGACACTGAGCAAACGCAGCTTTCACAGTGCAGCCAGTGAGAAAGGAGGACATACCAGGGACAAATGTTGAGGTGGCCTAGTAAAATACCTAAATAAGCATTTTGAGAACTTGTGCAGTGACCCCAGGACAGGAGCAGATCAGAGTTGGTTCACATTACAGAGTGCCAGGGTCGTTAGCTGAGCCGATATCTGAACCTGTACTGTTTTACCAGTTCAGGATCTGTGCATAGATGTCCTGAAAATCAGCTGAGCAAAGTAAAAGTTACTGCTTTGGATTTCTGCTAGGCACCTGGGGAAAGAAAGTCCTCCTTTTAACTCTTTGTTGTATAACTGTAACCACAGCTAAGTTTTGAGTTTCTTTCTGGTCAGTCTCCTTCATAGCAGATTCCCCCTTGCAGGTTATTTTTAAAACATCTGGCCCAGTTGTGGGTGTTCTGTAATGAAGGAAAGCAGTAGGAGAAACCAGAGCCTTGTCAGTGGGAGCAGAGACACTTCAGATGCGCCAGCGATGCTGTTCCACAGTACTGCTCTAGATTTTAAGCTGTGTACTTTAAATGCATATGTGTGGGTGAGAATGTATATGTAATATGTGTTTGTGGTGTCTGTGTCTAGTTAATTGTATGTCATACTTGAAACAGTCTAATTGTGTTGTACCTTAAAACCTAAAATCCAAACAAACTGACAGAACATCTCCTTCCCGCCCCCCCCCAAAAAAAAACCCCAACCAAAACCCAAACACAAACAGCAAACCCCAAGTGCCCATAAGTATGGAAACCTTCTTTTCCCCTTGAACTGATGAGTAGAAATATAAAGAAAACATTTTCTGGACCTTAATGGTTTAATTAGAATCTTTCTAATATCACTCTCCTAAAAAAAAAAAAAAAAAGAAGTCAGCACTCTGGGCCTCTCTCTTCCACCCTCCTCCCCCGCCTCCTTTCTTTCCCCAGGGTTGTTTAACACATACTTTACATTTTCATTTCTCATTTTCATTTCTCATGGGAACCCTGTCGTTTCTCACTTTTACATCTTAATTCCATGTTTCAGCATAAAGTATTAGTTGTATTAAATTTTCTCTGTCACTTCCAGCAAGAAGTAGTAAAGATAGGAAATTATGGAGCTAAGAGCACTGTTAAGTCAAAGAGCTTTTTTCTAAATAAATCTGTTAAGTGTGAATTTTATTTTTTTTATTCAAAGGATAAATAAGATCTCTGCTCTAGCACATTGTTTAAAAATTACCTTAAAGTTCAAGAAAACTGTCTTGCAAATTAATTTTGTTTGATTCTTTTGCTGTGTATTGCAGCAAAGCATATAAATGTCTTTAATGCTCGAGTAGAAGATTCTTTTACTATAAACAATATCTTTGTAGTAGAATAAAAGTGTGCTTTATATCCTGATCCATCCTCCAGGTTAAATTCTGGCAAACTTACTCTTGTACTAGAATATGCAATTTTGATATTTCTATGATTTTTCAGCATGCATTTTTCTCGTATATGCTAAAAAATTCTGTTTCTGTGCAGTACATATTTAGATATGGGTATAAGCCTGATTAGCCTGGGATAAAAATTAAGCAGGAGAAGGAAATTACTCAAGAGGCATATATGGTTTAGAAAGCAGTGGGCTCTGGTAGGTCTTGAACTGTAAGAAGATCCTGGAAGATCTTCCAGATATGTTAAAAACCCCCTGCCTATTTCTTAGTGTAAACACTTGAAATGTGATGGAGCTTGAGCAGTTGTTAACAGTCCAGAACCGTCTGGTTTTATTGTCCCTGCTTATGTTGGTAAACTGGTGCTTCACCTGCTCACGAGATGGCACACAAATGCTCTGTTAGCTGTACAAAAAGTGCAGGTTGTGCAGTAACTTTACTGTGCTTTCTTGGTTAAGCAGGTTGTTGTTTCACTGATAGGATGACAGGCCGTTCTAATCAGTATTTAATCACGTGCTTGCTGTGGCCAGCAGTGGTAGCTGGAGGTTCTCCCTCCACGTGTGTCAAAGCAGCCCCTTGACTGAGGAGGAGAACTGCTGGATGTGCTGAGCTGGCAGGCATAGGATGGCTTGGCCAACCAGTCCGTACTGTAACCAGAGATTTGTCTGAGTAAAGGGCTGATTGCTGCTCGTAACCACTAAAAGCTTTAGCATTAAATAAATTATATAGTCCTAATCAACATTTTATAACTGCAAACCAAATTTGGATTTGAATGATGGGTACTATGAAAGCATGAAAGTACAATGTGTTCTTGAGGTTTGACAGAAATTTGTTGCTTAACTAGAGAAGAATTGTCTCCTTGCATAAAAAAACGTTCTTCTATTTCAAGGCAGAAATGAGACTTGGAAAACTGAGTTCTAAATGGAGGCAAATGAGACTTGAAAAACTGAGTCCTTAATATAAATGTATTTTTAAAATATAATTAAAAGTGGTCATCTTTCATCAGCTTATATAACCAGAGCATTTTGCCCACTATTAAGTAGGCAATATTAAGACAAAGGGCAGTCTTATTGATAGCCATGAAATACAAACAGGTTCTCTTTGCTTCCAGTCACAAGTTTTCCTGTCTGGGCTGGAGTTTCATTAAACTGTGGCCCTCTTGTTGCAAGTCCTGTCTTCTCTGTATCCCCCTTCGTAATAAAACGGCTGCTGCCAACTGGTCCCACACCGATAATTAGCTTATGAAAGTTAAAAAAGGAAAATCCAGATCAGAATATGGAGAATTTGTATGCATCAGCAGGTTTAAATGTCCAGGAGAACATACCTGAAATAGAGCCGAGCAGTGGCTGGAAGAAAGGTAATTTTTGAGTTTTGGTAGGCTTTGTGGTAAATCCATAAAGAGATAGAGTCTTCTCATTTTCTCCAGTAGGAATAGGATTACAGATGCCAAACAGCCACCTGTGCAACAGGGTGGGAGGTTTTAGATTTTTGAGCTCTGGCTCCCGTTTAACTTTTTTGTCACTCTTCTGCTTTCAGAACCCATCCCTCTGCAAACAACTGCTGAATATTTTATCTGTAGAGTTCACCAGTACAGAGTTAGCAGTACCTACACCAAATGATCTGTGAATAAGAAGTGACTGAAATGTGTTACAGAAGCCAACCCAATGAAATGTGAATGGAGTTATGGAACAACTTGGTTTGGTGTAGGTCTTTCAGAGTCTACAAAGCCTTTGGACTTTTATCTGGAGACCTTGATAAGCATGCTTCTTGCTGCTTGTCTCACCTAGCACTTTGTGGTCCTGGAGCTAAGGGATTGGAACAGCTTTCAGTATGTTTGGAAAAGATGGAGGAGAGAGAAATTCCTTAAGATACTCTAAAAGTAAGTTTATGAAGATCAGAAGTAAAATTTGTCGTATTGGAAAATGCTGCCTGGTGGCTCTTTATAGACTAGCCCAAGTCCTGTATTTAAGGAAGGAAAAAACAAAACAAAAGACAGTGACCCTGAACAATTAAACAGGCTTGATGAGAACACTCCTGAAATCAAGTGGAAAGTCATTTATGGGAATTACTCGATGTTTAGTCTGTTGAGTGCTGCCTGTCTGATCTCATGAATGACTTGTCATGATTCTCCTATTGCTGATTTCCAGTACTAAATTTGATTGGGAAATGTCATTCCTAAATATACAACTACCTGCTCAAGTAGGAAAAAATGTATATTTTACCAGTGAAAGAATCTGCAGAGCCAGTTAGCTATAAACTAATGAAGTAAATATACAAAAAAAAAAAAAAGTTGTGCCAATGGAAAAGTCAGTAGTATTTTGAAAATAGATGTACTTCACAAAATAGTGACGTTTCTGCATTAAAAAAACCTAGTTAGAATCAAATATGTGGGTTTTGAGGTGGACGAAGTTGAGACTTTTTTAGAAAACGTATTAATCAAGATCATCTAGTTGTGCCATTCTTCTTTCCTTCTCTCCCCTCCATTTGCCCCCACCACATACACCGTCCACTTTTCTGACTTTCAAAGTATTTCAAAGCTTTACTGTCAGCTTTAGGAGGGCATGTGTGTAGTGTGAGCACCAAGTATATCCTCTGGGCTTCTGGCTTTTACGTGCTTCTCTTTCTCAGTTCTGTTTTCCAAAGTATCTTTAAGGTGCTCCTTAGAATCTGTCCTGTGAGCTTTTCAGGCTGGCTCGTTGTGGTAGACCGTGCAGCTTGGACAGATAAAATCACTGTATTAATTGTTATTTTGCTATAGCAGCATTGACCATGCTGCTTAGGTAGAGAACTGTGGTTTTGCACAAAGAGTTTGTGTCATTCCAGTGTCCAGACTTAAATGATTGTTTTCTTAGTGCGGGACCTAGATACCAGATAAAACTTCTTTTCAGGAGCTGCTGAATGTGAACTTCAGGGTTTTTCGCCTTGAGATGGCAAAGGATATCATTAGGCTTAATCTATGAATTTTTTCTGTTGAATAAAGACAGACTAAAATCACATTTAAAACACTGTAAATGATGACTGCTCTCCCCTCAGTATAAGCCAAAATTGATTAATGAAATAGTTAAGCTGAGAATTTGAAAAATGCCCAAGCTATGTAGTGAGAAATAAGTATGTAGTTACTTTCATGTTTGATATTTTTTTAATTCATTTTAGAAAAAGGATTGGCTGCCTTTTTCTTTTGCACATGTATCTTCCTGGCAAATGTATGGTTCTTGTGAACCATAAAACTTGGCGTTTTCATGGTGTTCTGTTGTGTCTAGGTAGGTTTCCTTTGGTGTGAGGATGGTCAAGAAGCTCACATGAATGTAAGACAGCTTGTCAAACATATGTTGAGTGAATGCTTGACTAATGTTTTTGTGATGGAAAAGTTCTGGGTCCTTTTTTAGAAACAATAAGAAAAATCTATGGGAACAATTAGCCTTTTTATGACTGACTTTGAAGATATTACATGACTTGTTTCTTCATTTCAGCCTGTCCCTCTGGAATTACAAAGTCACTGGCATCTATTTTCTCAGTACTGTTGAGAGCTGTGTATTAATCTTCACAGAGATAATTTGGTGGGGGTTTTGTGTCGCTAACTGTGAAGTTTTAAGTATGTAAAAAAATAAAACAGAGTTTAATGCTCGAAAATCACAATGGGATATGAACAATTGATACATCCAGAGAGTCAACAAAAATTCCTAGGCAAACCATGTACATAAACCTTTTGACCTTAAATAGTTTTATTTCACCTAGAATTACCCTGTTTTGCATAACTGAAGACAACACCATTTTAATGTAGTTGTGTTTCCATGCCTGATGAGAAATCATGTAAGTTAAGAAAGTGATAATTTAGGGCCTAGTGCAGTCTCCACCTAGATGTTTGTGGACTGAATTATGCAATTCACATGCCCTGTTATATAGTTAATTTGATTACACCACCTTATTCAGTGTTTCAGCAACAGGAACTGTTGACAGGAATGGCCATGCCCAGTTTTATTTCAGTGTCTTACTTTTCCTTGACTTTTTGTGTGGATAGATTTGTTACCTTCTTTAGGATTCAAGGTGCTTGAAGTTGTTTTCAGAAACTGAAATTCTCTGTTATCAGCTGGTGATTGCAGAGACAGTAGTGGGCATGGGCTGCGTTCTGGTGTGGGGCAGAGTTGCCCTTCAGTGAGGGTATGACTGCAGTCTAGTAGTGGATGAGTTCAGTGGGTTCTTTCAGAATTCAGTTTTATTTTAGTCCTGGTCTCTTTTTCACAAGTTTGACTGAATTTAAGTTTGTATCTATCGCTGTGTTAACAAGTGGGAAGATGTGAAAGTGGAGTGGGAAGATAGGAGGTTTTAACTTAAATAAAAGTAACTAACAGTGAAGACAGTGTGACCTGATGGAGTGTTTTTCACAAATACACATGAACACCAAGCTCTGTTTTTTTTCTCCTTTCTACCACTTCTTTGCAACCGAAGTGTTTTACTACTGTTCCTCTTGTGAGAAGTAGGGTTGGTTTCACATATCATAAAAGGAAGCAAACCTTTTTTTTTGTTTTGACAGTCGCTTTTTAAGAGTTCCATCTGCTCTTTCAGCCTTTATTTTGCATTGTAGTGTTTTGTCTGTGTCACTCTTGACATGTTCCAGAGTGCATTGGATGAATTTGTTTAGAGAAGCAGTTCTTTTATTTATCTCTTTAGAAGCACAAGAATGGGCAGAACATGTCAGCAAAAGAAGCGGAATAATGCCACAGACAAACTTCCGTCGCTGCCAGAAGAAAAGTACCATTTGATTGAATTGGCATTTTAATGTCAAGACTGTGTGTATTTTCAGTAATTAAATCTGTGACCATTGCCAAGGTGACTGTGAGTGGGATAAACGTGCTGTACTGGGAGTGCTGTTCACAGAGACTTAGGCACTTTTTTCCTATGTGTAGGTTCTGTTTTGCATAGAAACACTTAACTGTGTGATTTGTGGGATGTTTGTGTGAGTAATGTGTCCATCAGCACATGGAAGTGGTGGCTCCTAGGCTGGAACCAGGGTCCACTTGGAGGCATCTGTTGTTACGTGCACTTGGTTCTGAGTTGGTGGGTAGTGATTTTATATCAATAATAGCTTAAAAATCACAGCCCGGCACAAAGCCTTGAGGAGACAGTTGCTTAAGGGAACATTTAATTGATGCTTTGTTACCCAAAAGGGCACGGGCTGTGAGTTTTTGGTGTTATAAAGGTCTAAATGTAACCTGGGCAACGAAGTCAGGAAACCTAGCAACTGAATATTTTACTTGAAGGTGAGAGGCTATTTAATTTAAAGTTAAAAGCTGTCAAACCACTTGCATAGATAAATAGATGATGTCTCAAAGGAAGGTTTCTGTGTGTAACTCTTGGTATAATGACTGCTCAACTCCTGTGATTAGCAGCACAGTGGGCCATGATATAAAGTATCAGGCATCCAGACAGCATAATCATTCTGAAAATGCCAACAGCTGGTTTACACAAGCCAGTCCGTGTGGAGAAAATAATAACTGTATGTGGTAGTGTTGGATCATTCGAGTTTCAGAACTTAATTCTTTAGATAAGGTATGTTTAGGTACAGGTTAAGTTGAAGACTTTATGCCATGAAATAGCAATAGTTACAGGCATGTAACTTTACAAAAGCATCACATGTTTAGTGGTGTAATATGTCTGAAAAGACAAGAGTTTCAGTAGTGGTGTGGTCTGCCTTATCGCTTTAGTTGAGTGCAGTGAGTGATCTGTGTATCACTGAGCAGATACTCTGTGTACTACAGCATTTTTCAAGGGGCAGATAACTGAGGATTTTGTTTCTGGTTCTTCCTTGTGTGGTGTATTGTGGTTTTGGTGTTTGCTTTGATGAGAAATCCTGAGCAAACCACTATTTTTGACTTAACTTTCTTTTTCAAGACATTTGATGTTATGTAGCTGGTTTGTGAGCGCAATGCAGTTCTCGGCTTTTCCTTTTCCCTTCTCCCACTCCTGCAGATTCCTGCTGGAGGAGGTACTGAGATTCTCTCTGCCTGAATGGCATAGGCCTGGGCCAAAGCTATGCCAGCCCTTTGTGATTGTTTCAAAATGTGTGGCGCAGCAGCTGTGCTGTTATACATTCATTCTAACAGCACTGCTTGTCAAACAATTTAGATGAATTACAAGGGCAAAAGTAGAAATTTATTTCAAGACCTAGAATTAGTGTAAACACTTTTGGGAACACTTTGGGAGATTCTGAGAGGGACTCTAGGAATGTTTATGATAAAAGCATTTTTTGCCATTGCTGCGTCCTTCTGACTGTAAAAAACATGGTGCTAATGTGCTGCTGAACTGTCTACAAAGAAACACAGGTGCTGACCTGACTTCTTAATTTGAGGAGATAAATCATATAAACTACATTAAATGGTGAAGTAAGAGCTAACACTTCCATTAAAGGATTTTCAGTTAGTTGAAGTTGGTGTGGAATTATCTGACCATGTATTTTAGTTGAAATGCTGATTCATCAAAATTGACACGTTTGGTGGAAACATTTGTTTTGACAGCTTTCCATAAGGCTGACATCCTGGGTCACACGGTTGGAGCCTTGAGCTTCCTGTTCTGTTCCAGTCATTCCACAGTAGGAAGCTGTAGCTGGTAAGGTGGCTGAGGATTTCCAGCTGTGGCAGCATTGTGATCTTAACTGTTCTTAGGTGTTTCTATCCACACAGATCTTTCAGTTCTAAATGTTATTGGCACATGCCGTTCCACTGCAGTGGTAACGAAGCAAGGCTTAGATGTCAATGAAATGCCTGCTTCTGAAAAAACATACTGCCCTTTCCACATCCCCCGTTCTCATCCCTTTGTCAGCTCTTCCTCATTCTGGCTCTGTGGTTTGTCCTACACTGGGTATTGCCTCGTTGGAAGGTAGGATCAAGGCTTGTCAGGCTCACCAGAATTTTAATAGCTGTCTTGCAGACTCTAGAAGGCAAGAGGGTGATAAAAATATAGGTTTGGGGTCTTTTTTCATGAGAGAGAAACAGAGCAGTCAAAGAGAGATGGAGCCTCTTTCCCCTTGTCAGAAGTTTTATCTTCCTGTGCTTATTGACCTGTATACTTCCACTGTATATTCTGGTTGACATATAGGAATGCCATTTTATCTGTTAGCTGTTCTCATAGACAGTCTTTTTTTTTTCGTATTTACTAAGCTGTCATATCAGTTTTCTAATTTTCGCTCACTGATGTTTTTCCTCTAAGATTATTACAGACTTTAGGACAATTTTCAAGTTGCATGTCGTCCCTATTTAAAGGTCTCATTTTCTTGGTGATTTATCGAAGTTCGCACTATGAAATGCAGAAACTTCTTTCTTTATTACTTGTCAAAAACAATGTCATTAAATTTCAACAGCAGTCTTCTAATTCACTCTGTGATTTGTTCATCTTTTGCTCAACACTAAGCAGCTTACTTTGTGAAAGTTGTATTGTCTTTAAATATATGAGTCTATGCAAAAGAGGAAATACAGACAGTTATTAACAGACCCTTTCTATCATTTGGTAGATCTTCGTGCTCCATCAGCTTCTAGCACAGGATGCATTCTTGCTTGTACAGATGGCGTTGGGAGAACAGTAAAGGAGCATCGTTGTACTGCCAAAATAAATAGCTCGTAGGCCTCATGTACCACTCCAATCTTGTCAAGACAGCTGTTAACTAAATGTCTGAGCTGCTTAGTGGTCTGGGTACTGGATACTACGGTAGTGGGGTGGCACAGTTAGTGACAGGTTATTCTGCAAACTAATACCTGTTTTCTCTGGTAATTTTGTCTTAAATTTGCACAGCTCAAAAACAATCTGGGCACAGATTAGCACTTCTCGTGGAGGGTTGAACCGAAGAGCAGCAAGCCATTCCCATGAGAGGTACTACAAGAGCTGATGTTGCTCTGTCCAAGAAGTTTCATCAGGAACTCTGCTGGCTGTCTAGCTTTCCACATATTGCATGCATGGATGTCTAGACCCTCTTGCTACCTCTGCCAATGTGGTAAAAAGCCAGAAGTTGTTAGTTGGTGATAGATGGCAATTTTCACTCCTGACCTTGGGTCACATGTAAGAGTGCAAAGGAAAGAGTTGCTGCACAACTTTGTTGTACTCTTAATTAGCTCCTCTGAGGTTACAGATTTATTCATCTGAGGTTTGTGTAGCTGAGAAAAGCAGTGTTCACAGCTTTTTACATTGAATGTATGAGATTGGGTTATATTAAACTGACACTGAGCACATGCATGCAAAAAACTGATGGATCTCGGAGCTAACAGTAGCCTAAAAACAGGCAAAAAATCACCATTAGTAGCTAATATATGATGCATGTGTGAATACTGCAGGTGTCTGAGTCCCAATTTGACCTTTGCAATTTGTTGCTCAGTTTTGGTCAAGCTGGGCCGCAGCTTCATCTCCCATTGGCCTCCCAGCCCCGTGGCGTTGTGCATGTGTGTGACAGGGCACCCACATGGGACAGACCCTGCTCCAAGCGCTGTACCTGCTGGACATGCTTCACTCAGTGCTTCTGTTTTCATTAGACTTGAAGGAATCTAACTTGATGTGCCTCTTTCTAGGTGATAAAGTTTTCTTCAGTCCATTGTTCATAGAGCAAGTTGCTATGGGCTTTTTTTGTTTGTTTTCAGAGGTTTTGCCCATTAGTCAACATGAGTCAACATCCAGTTCATTGCAGAGTATGCACAAGAGAAAAAGCAAAACATAGATCTCTGGTACTATATGTTCTTGCAACAGTCTTTTTGTGTGAACATTGTTTAAATAGTCTAGGGAAAGTTTGCTTGGGCTTTGTGTTGAAAAAAAAAACCCCTAGTCTCTGCTTCGACAGAAGTTTCATATCGCTGTAGAAAGAGCTACCTACAGAGGAGATAATGGCCCTGCTTAAATACAGAAGTTGGTGACTTCACTTAGTCCCAGGTATAATTGCCTTGGTGATATCAGTTTGGATTGGTGACTCTTTGCCTTTGGAAAGAACAAGAGAAACTACACAGTAACCTCTTAAATGAAAGTTCAGTTCTTGCCAAACTTAGCAAACCTTATTTCTTTCGGTGTTATCTGGGACCTCAAGAAAGGCACAAATCCTATTTCTTTCTGTTTGACAGTTTGACAGAAAGCGATCTTAGAGGGGAGATACTCCTTTGCCAAACTTAGGTACCCAACTGCCTGAGTTGTGCTGGCCGCCTCAACTTCCTTACAGTCACTGGAGAAGGGTGGCTTTCTCCTTGGGCTGAGTCAGAGCAGTACTGTAACTCTGTAATTCTGTGAAAAGCTACTTCTTTCCACCTTTTGAGGAGCCTAGCTGGGGAGCCTACCCTTTGAAATTGGGTTTTAAAATTGGACCATGTGATTAATACCACTTACCCTCAAAGGACTCTCTGATTATTTAGAATTAATAACTATTTGTTTCAGTGCCAGATTTGCTGAGCACAGTTGCTTCTACAGGCTGTAAAAATGATGGAGGAAAAGCGTACGTTCTTTTGAAAAATTACTGCAGTTTAACAATTGAATTGAAAAACTAAAATGTCCCTACAATAAAGCAAACACCATAAATGTGAGTTTATTAGACAATTTCTTAATGTGATGTAAAAGACTGAGCAAAAGGGTCATCTTGCTTTCCTATTCCTGTTCAAGAAACTGGATCGTCCTAGACAAACAGGAGGAACCAGAGATCTGTGTGCAGCCCCAAGGCTTTGGTCTCATTGAGATTACAGGGATGTGGTGGGATAGCTCCTGTGACTGCAGTGTTGGCGTGAAGGGCTGCACCCTGACCGGGAGAGACAGACCAGGAAGGAGCAGTGGTGGAGTTGCCCTCTACGTGAGGCAGCACTAGGAATGTGTTAAGCTGGGTTTCGGTGAGGAGGGTGACGGAGTCGAGAGCTTATGGGTTGGGACAAAAGGACAGACTAGTAAGGGTGGCAGTGTTGTGGCTGTGTGCCACAGGCCACCCGGTCAGGAGGAGGGAAGTGGATGAGGCAACTAGAAGCAGTCTGAAAGTCACAGTCCCTGGTTCTTGTTGGGAACTTTAGCTATGCTGGTATCTACTGGAGAAGCTACACAGCAAACCACAAACAGTCCAGGAAGTTCTTGGGAAACCTTGATGATAACTTCCTGCAAGTGAGAAGATCCCACAAGGAATATGTGCTCCTTGACCATGCTAACCAACCTGGAGGCCTTGCTGGAGATGTGAAGGCTGAGGGCAGCCTTGGCTGTAGTGACCGTGAGATTGTAGAGTTCGGTGTTGAATGAAGAGGTAGTAGGACAGTAAGCAAGACTGAGGTGACCTGACTTAAGGCTCTTTCAGGATCTTCTTGGAAGAATCCCATGGGAGCAGGCCCTGCAGTGAAGAGGGGTGCAGGAGAGTTGGTCGACATTCAAGGCTCACTTCCTCCAGGCTCAAGAATGGTGCATCCCAATGAGAAAGAAAGAAGTCAGGCTGAGGGCATGAGAACCTCCATGGACAAATAAAGAGCTCCTGTCATTGCTCAAGTATAGGCAAAAAGTTCACAGGAGATGGATGCAAGGTCAGGCCACTTGGAGTGAATACAGAGTGGTGGGCAGGATAAGTAGAAATGGGACTAGAAAGGCCAAGGCCCATC
>VYZQ01032575.1:0-14891 GCA_013400655.1 Mystacornis crossleyi | reverse complement strand
ATGTTGGTAGGGAAGGAAGAAGAGTGGAAAATGAAGGAGCAAAATCTTTGAAATCCATTTTTTTTCTGGACGCATTTTGGGATCAGTGCCCAGGGCCGAGGCCACTGCTCTGGCTGCCTCTCCATCCTGATTATTTCATAAGGCATAAGCACCTGGAATGCTCGGGAATGGCGGCTAAAGGGGCTCTGAAGCATTAACACTGATGAGAGCTTGGTCTTAATTAATTCTTTATTATTTTCTCGCAGGCCAGCGGTGGGTTCGTAGCACCAGCCAGGAGGGAGCTGAGGTCATTCCAGTGCCAAGGAGAATGACGTGCTGGACAAATCCCTGGAGCCCTGGTGATGTTCACATGGAGGAAACATCTCCAGCAGTTGGGGAATTGTTTCCTTCCCTCCTTCTCCCTCCGCCTCTCTGCTGAAGTTGCCAACAGGGGCTGTTCTTCCTGATATCCCACCCAACCCTGCCTTCTGGCAGTGGGAAACCATTCCCTCTTTTCCTGCCACTCCAAGCCTTGTCTCCAGCTCTCCTGGAGTGGCTTTAGGCACTGGAAGGGGCTCTGAGGTCTCCCTGGAGCCTTCTCTTCTCCAGGCTGGACATTCCCAGCTCTCCCAGCCTGGTGCCAGAACAGAGGGGCTGCAGCCCTCAAAGCATCTCCCTGGTCTCCCCAGAAATTCCTTCTTGTGGAAGTTTTAGGTGCTCTTAGGAGCCACGTGGGTCCTTTTTGGGGTGGAGATGGTTTTAATCCCTGTGCTGCCTCTCTCTGGCACATAGGAGCAGAACCAGGGGCTGATCCCATATCCCGCGTGGCTTTTCCTTGCTCCCACTCCGCCAGCAGGGATCACCTGAACTGGATCCAAACAAAACCAGGAAAAAGAGCAGGAGGGGAGCTGCTAAATTCTCACCGTGATGTAAAATCGGCTGCGGCTGCGTAGGCAAATCTCATCCCACAGAAAAGATGCACATCAGGAAAGCAGAGCTGCCCCTGGACACCGTCCGTGTTCTGAGGGGAGGATTCACATCAAGTCCTTTCTAGAGAAAACTGCCAACCTTGACAGGCGACAGCGCTGACCTCCCTTGACAATTGCCCCAGTTTGCTCAGCTCCTTGCTTTATGGATCCTGGCCAGGTTTGCTTTTCTGTTTTTTGTTTGGTTTTTGGGGTTTTTTTTTGGTTGCTTAAATATTTTCGTGGCTATTTTTATTTTCATTCTTTTTTTTCCCAAGCAAATTTAGCTCCATTGGAGAGACAACCCCGGTGACTTTTTAGCCACACACCACTTGTGTCACCACGAGGTGCAGAGGAGCCTTCAGTACAAAAAGTATCTGCTTTTAAAACCACCGGCAAATATTCCAGTGCCCCCACCTCTGTTTTCCTCACAATCCAGGCTAGGGAAGCCTAAAAATTGGGTGTTTCAGCTGTGGTGGCTAAAGAGGCCTTGGGGATTTATCTCTTATCATTTTATTTGCTTATCACATGAGGAAAACTGCCTTGTTCTTCACTTCCATGGAATTTTTTTTTTTTTAATTTCCTATAAACCCTGGTGAGGAAAAAAAATAAATATAAACAATAAAAATAATAGGTATAAAATAATACAAAATCTGTTTGAACCGCAACTTTCTTGATGCAGCACGTAGGAGCTGATCCGCTTTTCTGTATCCACCAGTGAATTTTTTGGGAACAGATCAAAAAGGTTCAGACTGAGTGCTCCCAGTAGCCGTGGGTGCCGGACAAGTCAGGAGAGAATCACACACCTCCCAAATACTGGAAGAACAGCCAGGCTGTCCTTAAATGTAATTGATCTTTTCCTGCCTCTCCATATCATCATGGATTTATTCCTCCTCGTTTTGGGGAGCGGCGACAAAACTGGAGGGAAAGGGTTTGAGGACTGTGGGACAAGAGGAGCTTGGTGGCGACCTGTGGTGGCCAACAGCTCCCTATTGTCCATCTGTCATGGAATCATTTAGGCTGGAAAAGCCCTCTAAGATCAAGTCCAGCTCTTCCCCAGCTCTTCCAAGGCCACCACTGACCATGTCCCCAAGTGCCATATCCACACGGATGTTAAATCCCTCCAGGAATGTGTCACCACCACTGCCCCAGGCAGCTGTGCCAAGGCTGGATAATGCTTTCCATGAAGAAATTTTTCCTGATATCCAACCTAGACCTGCCCTGACACTTCGTGTTGTTCTGTCCTTTGCTCTCCAGGAGGAGATCCTGGCCCACAGGGCTCCACCCTCCTTCCCAGGAACTGCAGAGAGGGTGAAGGTCTCCCCTGAGCCTCCTTTTCTCCAGGTTGAGCCCCTTTCCCATCTCTCTCAGCCACTCCTGGTGCTCCAGACCCTTCCTCAGTTCCATTCCCTTCTCTGGACACTCTCCAACCCCTCAACATCTTTCTTGTCCTGAGGATCCCAAAACTGGACACAGGATCCAGTAGGATCCTGTAGGATCCTGACGCTCCTTCTTTCTGTGCTGGTCACAGTTTTCCAGTCCCGTATTTGGGAACATCCAGGAGCCAGCGCATGTATTCCAACATGGCATCTTCCAAACACCTGCTCTGTGCAGATGGGACAGCCCTTCTTCACCCCCAGCATCCCGTAGCAGCAGCACACCCCAAATCCCACCTTTTATCCCGGATTCCTCTGGTGCCCTAACTCCCACCCTCTGTCCTTCTGTAGCCAACAGGTCTAATCTCGGCATTCCCAGACACCTCCCCACGCACGGTGCTGCCCAGATCCTCACATCTCCATCCCTGGAATGATTTCTGCTCCGAATCCTGATCCAGTATTCCCCACTGTGTTGGTGCCCTCGAGTCTGTCCCCAACATCACAGGAGGATTTGCTGCTGGCAGCACCAGTTCCCCCATTATCCCGGTATTTCGGTGCTTAAAACTCCTCCCAAAACCCCAAAATTTCCTGTTGCTCTGGCTTTGCCCATAGGGCTGTGCTGCCTGCAAACCTATCCAAGCATCCTCCGATGTCCCCTCCCCATCCCAACCCCATTCCACCCACAACTGGTATTCCAAATTCCCAAAGGAGCCGTAATTCCCCTGGCCACCTCCCAGCAGGGCACCCAGCATTCCAACGGCCACAAAGTCATTTTTTTCAGCACAAATTCACCCAAAGTCATCCCATCTGGCCCTTCTGCACTGGGATTTCAGGGTCGCCAGGGATTTTTCCATGGGAATCTGTGTGGGGGCAAGAGGGATGTGTGGAGGATTCCTCTTGTGGCTTGGGAAGGGTTAACAGCTTGGAAGCTGGAAGATGCCACCGCAGGAGACCAGTGACCCACTAACAACCCTTTGCATCCCAAATGATTCCCCATCTCAGGTTTCTGGTGAATCACAGGAGAAGGGGGAGCCGGGGAGAGATTGGGGAAAAAAATGCCGACACGGAGGAAAAATGAAAAATAACAACAACAAAAAGGAGCCAAAAAAAAAAATCAAAGAGAATAAATGAGAGCCGATTACACCGGGACACAAAGGGATCGAAAGAGAGAGACAGCTCCCCCCCTTCCTTGCACCTTTCCTACTTCCAACCCCTGTGGAGAACCCGTGTCCATAGGGAAGAGAGCACAGCGCAAAAACAAAAGGAGTGGGGCCAGCAAGGGTTGAGCAGAATCCCTCCCCAACTCCCACATCCCGTTTTCCCATCTGCCCCTAACCACAGCCACTGTTAGGATGTCAGGGAAAGGGGGTTGGAGACCCAGGTGATGGAAAATAGGGATGAAAAGCAAGCACTTGACAGTCTCTGCCCCAAAAGTCCCTTGGAAAACCTTAAATGATCCTCAGAATGGGCCATGCCACCGATCCACCCCACACATCCCCATTTGCATCCAGGGAAACTGAGGCACTGGGACAGTTTATTCCCCAAGAATGGGATTAGAGGTTCTTAGTGGGAATGGCGGGAAGGCTGGAGGAGAATCTTCTCCCACTGAGGCCAAACACTGCCTTAGTACAGTTCGTTATCCTAATTATCCACATGGCCTCATCCAGCTTCGGGATGAGGAATGTGTGATGTCAGGAGTGGCAGGTGGGATCCCACACTTGGAAGGGAAGTCGCCATCCTAATAGGTTTCCCATATTCCATAACACCTTATTCCCCACTCCGAGCATCATGGGGAAGGCTTGGGACCACAATGATGGTGCTTGGTCCAGGATGTTCTCCTTGGTGGAAACACCATCCAAGGAAACCAAGGAGAAGGGATAGGGATGAAGCTGTGTAATGCATGGAAAGGGATGCCAGGACAGCACTCCCAGGATTAGGGAATTAACAGCATCTCCCCTCCTTCCGGCTCATCCTTCGGAGGGGACACATCTGTCCCCACGGCCCCAAAAGCTCCTGGGGACGAGGCGCATTCCCAGACGGCGGCACCGGAGTCACCGGAGCTGATTTTCCAGGGCGCAGGCACAGCTGCGAGCGCTGGGAATCTGCCAAAGTCCAGGAGAAAAAAAATCCTGATTAATATCGTCCTCCGGTGGATCCTGCGCTGCAGATGTGCAGCCTGCTGACTCGGCAGCTCCCGGCAAGGAGACATGGAGCCGGGAAAACCGACGGGAGCGAGTGAGTGTGCACGGATCCGAGTGTCACAATGCTCCTGGGGGACAACACGGCACAGGGGAAAAGCAGGGATGTTGCACTCCCATCCCATAAATTCCCATCAGGCAAAGAGTTGTTCCATCCTCTACTATCTGGTGGCACTCTGTTTTGGGAACAGCATCCCGACCTCAGCTCCCTGTGGAAAGGCCTGGGATAAGCTGCCTGTGGGCTCAGGTCCCGAGCTGGACACTGTCCTGATGAGCACAAAGCCTTTTATTCCAAGTATTTTCGTTTTGAATTTTATTTTAGGAAAGGCCGAAACTTCTGGCACTCATCCACAATGACCGCTGGACAGCTGTGGGATAATCCACACTCGTATTACTCATTCCTAATTAAACCGGAGAGCCTCCTTCCCTGCTGAGGTGACCCATTGGAAATTAATCAGCGAGGGACCGATATCGGAGCAAAAATCAGGGAGAAAGACGTTGCCTTCCCTGATTAGACAGGGACGAAAAGTCTCCTGGAAAACAGGAATCGACTGCCGTGTGCTGGTCCGGCACCTCATCGATCCGTGCGGTCGCATTTAGGAATTCTAATGAGCTTCCACGGAGGCAAAAGGAAATAATTTGTGTAAGAAAATGGGGTGTTGTTTCTAGGAAGAGTTGGTTCAACACCGGCTCGGGAATTTCATCTCCAGGGTGGTCCGTGGCTGCCAGGAGATGCTGTGACCAGGAAGGAAGGTGATGGTCCATGGGCATGGGGCTGAATTCCCAGCTGGAGATGGGATTTGGGAAGGCTGCCTGGTGCAGAGCCCGTGGGCTGCTCTGACAGGGCATGGAGGGGCCAAACAGGACACAACTTTCCCAAAAAGGGAAATGCAGGGGAAAACCTCCATCTGAAGGTTCCATCCTTCCCATCCAACCACCTCCATCCAATTGCCTGTTCCTCCCACCTGCCTCCCGTTGCTCAACCCTCCAACTCAAACTCTTCAATTCCATTGCCTATTCCTACACCACAAGGACTCCCATCCATCCATCCATCCATCCATCCATCCATCCATCCATCCGTCCGTCCGTCCATCCATCCATCCATTCCTAAATGAACCAACCAAAGCCCTTTGCCGATCCCTCCAACTCAACCACATCCATCCCTCCCCCTGTCCATTCCTCCCGGTAATTCTTCCATCCCATCTCTCCCATCCAGGCACTTCCATCCCACTGCCCATCCATCCCATCCAACCATCTCCATCCCACTGCCCATCTCTCCATCCAACAACCTCCATCCCACTGCCCACCCCTCCCATACAACCATCTCCATCCCATCTCTCCCCTCCAGGCACTTCCATCCCACTGCCCAGCCATCCCATCCAACCATCTCCATCCCATCTCTCCCATCCAATCACCTCCATCCCACTGCCCATCCATCCCATCCAACCATCCCCATCCTGTTGCCCATCTCTCCCCTCCAACCATCTCCTTCCCAAAGCCCATCCCTCCCCCCCAACCACCTCCATCCCAAAGCCCATTTCTCCTTGTGATTCCCAAAGGGCTCAGCCCACACACTGGCCACCAAATGTCCCCTCCCAATCCCACCACCCACTTTTTATGGAGCACAGGAGAGGAACACCAGGGGGAAGTGGTGCCAGATGTGTCCAGCTGTTGCACAACTGGGCTCATACATCTTTAACCACTGCCCCAAACTTTGCCGGCTGAGCACTGGTGATGAGGGAGCAGGAAGCCAGAGCTGGGTTTCTGTAGCCTCCCCAGGACCTCCACACCTGCCTTCCAGCACGGATGGCTCCATGAATATTTCATCCATGACCTTGTGGCTTTGGCAGCTTTTGCTTGGTTTTCATCGCAGTTTTTTTCCCTCCTCCTCTGCTGTCTGTCCGGTGCTTCCTCATCCTGCACTAACGACCCATCCCAGGAGACCCTCAGGACCCCCACGCTGTTTCCTGAAATATTTATGGAGCAGGAACCTCTGACCAGGGAGGCAGCTTTGTGGTGGCAGCGTGAGCATGGCCCCTGCACGTGGAGTGGTGGAGGATCCTTCCTTCCCCTCCTTCCCTGGCCTGTTCCAGAAGAGGGAACATGAGGAGCCACCTCCAGCAACATTTTTGGGGATAACATTAAATGAGCTCCCAAATGCAATTAAAAATGAGCTCCTGAGCATCTCCTCTCTGCCCCCGGAGTGAGACAAGAGGAGGGGAGGGAAGAAATAAGCAGCAGAGTCTTTCTTTTTGGGACTATCAATAATCAGAAAGGAAAAATATTTTAATTTTAGTTAATTCCCTCTTTTTCCCTATGGCAATGCTGTCCCTCTGATGACGCAGAACCTCAGCGGTCACCACACTCTTCAGGGATGAAGGAACTTGTTCAGGTCACCGGGGGGCTTTTTCCCCTCTGTGGTCATGGCTTGTGTCTCCTTTCCTGAATTCCACAATTTCTGATGGGCTCCGGAACTTCTGTGGATCTTCACCTCCCCAAATATAAGCCAAGCCCAGCCTGGTCCTTCCCCTTCTACTATTCCACGAGGATTTCTTGCAGAGATCCCAACCAGGAATGGGGAAGGAACAAAACTCCCCATTCTTTTCCCAGAACAACCAGAAGAAGCAAATCCCAACTCCGCGGCTTCCCACCCCTCTGTGTAGCCGGAGAACATCAACCCACCTGGGCAACACGGCCCTTCCTTAAAACTTAATCAGCAGCCGATTAATTTTTCACGAGGACAAACAGGCCAGGTAGACAGGGTCCATTTTTTATTCATGAGCAGAAAGGGAGGGAAGGCTGTGGGTGGAGAGACCCAGGCTCAGTCAGGTTGTGGACGTCTCCTGGAGAAGTTCTTACAGCCGAGAACTCTGTGGCGCCGGCTCAAGGGATGAGGCAGCAGGAAAACCCCAGGGAAGCAACATGAAGTGAGATGATCCCAGGGCTGGGGTGCACTGGCAAAGCTTCTGCCAGCTTGGGAAGAAAGCCAACCCAAAGCTTCAATTTTGGGCTAAAGCTGAACCTAAAATTTGCCCGAATTTTCATGGGGTTTGGTTTTGGACCATTTTTGGGCTTGTTGGGGAATGTGGTCAAAGATGCTCCCAGCACCATCCCCACTCCACTGCCCATGACCACATCAGGGAACCCATGGTTTTTGCCACTTTCTTGGAAGACCATCCCTTAAAGTCAAACCCTGCTCTGAATCAAGCAAGATGGACCAACACTGACCAGGAGCGTATCCTGACCTTCCTGCAAGGCAAAAAACTCCCTCCTCCTGTGTCCAGCCTCGGAACAGCCCCTAAATCCCATTTCCAACCCATCCCCAAACCCGTTTTGCATCCAAAGCCCAGGCAGGGCAGGAATCACGTGCTGCTCCTACCTGGCTCCGTTCACATATAACAGCCATGAATCCCTCTGTAATAACAAGTCTAATTAAACACAGCCCGGCCACAAAGCCTGGCCTGACATTTAACTGGCACCTGAGAAGATGCTAACGAGAAAGACGTTAATTATCCAGCTTATTAGATGTCCGCGTTATTAACATAACCCTGACGGAATTAACTTGATACAAACTATCCCACAAATATTAATTGCCTCAAACTTCCTCGTAACTCGGAGGTATTAATAAGGCAGTAATTATGTATGGATTGGAGAGCTGGAAGTTAATGACGTGGCAATTTGATTTGTCTCGGAGAAACGCGATAAACCCAAGGAAGTGTTCTCCGAACAATCAATGGATATTTAATTAACGGACAGGACCTGTCGGCGTAAATTGGAATTAAACGCCTGCGACGTCTCGTTCCAAGCGTTATGACAAAGGTTCCCATGATGTGGCAGCATGGAAGGGGTGCTGAGGATCCTGGAGACAGCATCTCCAGTCTCCATGCAGTGCATGAGGTCATGGATATGTTCCTCATAAAATCATGGAATGGTATGGGTTGGAATGGACCTTAAAGATCAGCTCATTCCAACAGCATTGCCATGGGCAGGGACACCTTCCACTATCCCAGGGTGCTCCAATCCCATCCAGTCTGGCTTTGGACACTTCCAGGGATGGGGAATCCACAACCTCTCTGCGAAACCTTTTCTTCTTCCTCCCTGGTCCAAGGAATCCTTGGGCTGCACAGAGTTGATGAGAGAGGAGCGCTCCCATCCCCCTCTGCTGTTTATTCTCCCTCCCATCTCTATCCCAAGTCCAGATCCACAAACACGTCCCCACCAGGTGCCCTTCAGCAATGGTCACTTGGGAAAAGGGTTAAAATCTCAACGATCTGAGGTTTCCCCCTGCCAGAGGGCAGGGTTAGATGGGATATTGGGAAGAAATTCTTCCCTGGGAGGCTGGGGAGGCCCTGGCACAGGGTGCCCAGAGAAGCTGTGGCTGCCGCATCCCTGGAAGTGTCCAAGGCCAGGGTGGATGGGGCTTGGAGCAACCTGGGATAGTGGAAGGTGTCCCTGCTCACGGCAGGAGGATTGGGACTGGATAATCTTTAAGCTCTCTTCCACCCCAAACCATTCCAAAGTTCCATGCCCAGGCCCTTCTTTTGGATCCACACACTGCGGCCAAAGTGAAAACTCCAAATAAATCTCCATCCATCCCTCAAATCTGTCCTGACACCAGCAGGTTTTTCCTTCCATCCAGCTGATGGAAGTGGTTGTCCTCTCTCTCCTGTTGTGTTGCACCTTCACTGGGATGGGCTTCACACCTCTGGAAGTGGGCCCTGACTCCATGGTGAGGAAGATGATGGTCCAGCATCATCATTTCCATAAATTTCAACCCCTCCAGCAATCAGACAAGCAGGATGAACTCCACGGAGCAAGGAATGCGCTGGTACTTTGGCACAGCCCTCCCAGAAGGGGTTGGCAGCACATTCCCTTCGCATTCCCGGCCTCCTTCCCCCTCTCTTCCAACCTCTCTTCCCTTCCCTTTATGTAAATGGAAAATAACAATTAGTTTATTTTTGCTTGTGCAAATTACAGCTCCCAGGGAGCCGCCAGCTGCCAGGGCTGTGCCGGAGCCGTGCTCCAGCCTCGGCCTTTTCCATGAATAAATAACCTGGTGGGGGTGGGAAGATGCTCCCTCTGCTTTCCTTCCACTCTCATCCATGGAAAGGGAGGATTGGAGGGAGGTGGAAACCCAAGGAACCTCTGGATTTTATGGTCTGGGTAATTAAACACTGGGCTGATGACTTAACCGGGAGCTCAGCAAGGAGGGACACAGAGTTGTGGGGATGGAGAGGGGAACAAGGGGATTCCCAGGCGTTGGGGATGGTGACTCCAAGGAAAGTTGCACTTCCCAGACAGCTGGGATAGCAAAGGGCACCGGCTGGTGGGATCTGATCATCTCCGGATCTGAGGACTGACGCTGCCCTGGAACATTTCCCACTTGGCAGTGGAGCTCTTTTCCCTGCACACACGTGGATGTGCATCCTGCATCCCACAGCTTGCATCCCATATCCCACCTCCTGCATCCCATATCCCACCTCCTTTATTCCGTCCCCTGCACACACATGGGCAGCGATGGGTAGGAGTTGGAATTGCTGGGATTTGCTGGTGTTGCATCCTTGGTGGAGTTTATCCAGACAGCGAAGGGTGGGCTGGGCAGCGCCAGGCTCCTTCTTGCTCCTCACGGTCCAGAGCTTCCCTTTCCTCCTGGATCAAGGGGCAGTGACAACCGGCACACAGCCTGCTGCAGGGAGCATCCCATATCCCACGTTCCGTATCCCATCTCCTATTCCCCATATCCTGCATCCCAATTCTCATGCCCTATTTGTCATGTCCTTCATCCCACATACGGCATCCCACATCCAGTATTCTCAGTCTGTGCATCCTGCATCCCACCACCTGCATCTCACATCCAGCATCCTGCATCCCATATCCTTCATCCCAAATCCCGCATCTCACGTCCCGCCTCCTGCATCCCACTAACAACATCCCACATCCAGTGTCCTGTATCCTTGCACCTGACATCCCGCATCCTGCATCCCGTGTCCTGAATCCCACTACCTGCATCCCACATCCAATGTCCTGTATCCTTGCAACCTGCATCCCACCTCCTGTATCCCGCATCCCACCTCCTGTATCCCATGTCCCTCCTCCTGCATCCCATACCCGTATTCAGGATCCAGCTACCTGCATCCCAATTCCCACAGCACCAGCAGCGCCCCTGGGTGATGCAAACCCACCCAAACCCAAGGAATTTGGGATAAAACCCCAGCCGTGGTCCTGTTCATGTTATGCAGTTGGGTTTTCCATGTCCTGGCTTTCCTCAGGACCTCACCTCCTGCTGAGTTTAGGCATGACATCAGTGGAACTGGGGGAAGGCAGAGAGCTGGAAAAAATTCCAGCATTCAGGATGAGCAGTGCAGTGCCAAAGCCATGATCCCATGGCAGAGCTCTGTTCTACCAACGTGATAAATGGAGACAAATTTATTTTATACAAATATATTTTTATGTATAAAGTGAGCAGGGCAGTGTTTGGCTCCCAGGGAATGCGGGAATATTGAGGAGGCAGCTGGGCGCAGAGCATGGAAAGGAGGGAATGTGCAAAAATCCAACTCTGGCCGAGACAGAACATAAAAGATACACTCGAGCCAAAAAATTCCAGGTCCAAACTGAGCCCAGGCACTGCTCACAGCAGCTCGAAGAGCCAAGAGCTCCCGAGCTCAGAGCCAAATCCAAGATTTTCTTTTGTCCAGGATTATTTTGGCTGAGATTCGAATTAATTCCTGCTTTTTTAAGTGAACATTACCCCAGATTCCTCCATGACCAGCAGCCCAACCTGCTTCCACCCCAGGACTGAACTCCAGGACTGGAGTTCTCACCTTACGGAGATGCTGGGATTTGTGCAGGACACCGGAGCGGTTTTGGGACAAACCTGTCAGGTGGGAGCATCAATAACTGAGGGGGAAGGAGTGAGGGACGCTTTGCAGATGCCACATTGATCGGCTCCTTGTGGTTTTCCGCCCGTTTCCAGCAACCCCGGTAATTCCTGCTTGGAGGAGGCACAGAGCGCCCGGCACCGGTTCAGGGGGGCTTTGCCAGGGGCTGTGACCGATCCCGAGCATCCATGGATAAGGTGGTCCAGGGTGCTGCTGTGCTTGGGGGTGAGCATCCCCCAAAATCACCCCTCTGCCCCATGGAAAACCCAAGGGTTGGGAAGCTGGAGGAATTCCAGCCATTCCCCAGCCCAGCAATGCCCACAGGTTCTTCAACAGGCAAGTAAAGCTTGGAAATGGGGTTATGGAGCTCTGCAGGAGGGGGACGTGGAGGGGACCCCCAGGGCTTGACCCCATGTCCCCATCCCAAGCGCCAGGCAGCCCTTGGAGCATCCCTTCGGACCGGGCTGCTGTTTTCACCCCTGGAAAAGCCTGAGGATGGAGCTGAGGAGGCAGAAGATGGCCAGGACGAGCAGAGGGACTGCAGATCCCCACAGGAGGGAGGGTGTGGTGTCCTGAGGTCCTGCAACCCCACGCCGATCCCAAAAAGCAGCGGGAAGATGGAGAAGGAGGTTCCAGCCCGGCTCAGGAATCAGGAAAAATGAGGGAAAAGCTTTGAAACCAGGTCAGAGTGACCCCAAACGCCACACAGCCTCCTGCAGCAGACGTGGTGGCACCCGCGGATCTCCGCAGTCCTGCGGCACACGGGGACACACGACCCCGTCCCGCCACATCCCCATCCCAAAACATGTGCCAACACCCTCAGGATACATGCACAGTCCTGAAAATACTGCAGCCATCCCAAAAAACGCTGCACACCCAAGCAGGGACCACCCAGACACCCCCCCAGAGCCCAGGGTGCAGGGGGGGGTTCAGCCCCAAAAAGGAGACGAGTCATAAACGAGCCAAATTTGGGCTTAAACCACTTTAGTTTTTATTATTTATTCAGCAAAGCCAAATCCCAGAAAGCCAGGAGCTTCAGGAGCCCAGAGAGAGTCAGGATGAAGGGGCAGAAGGGTGCAATTCCACCCCCAAATCTCCCCCAAAAAAGTGTGGAATGGGATCCCCCATGGAGGACCAACGTTAACGGGTGGCAGCAACACCCTGTGTCCTGCTCCAGCTATTCCCTTACTTACGGGACTTCCAGGAAGGATTGGGGGGGAAAAAAAAAAATCAGTGGGGAACTAAAAAATTAAATCACAGTGTCACAAGGAATTGGGGATCCCTTCGGGATGAAGAGGAAGGGATAATACCTGGATCACCAAAATAATCTGGGCTCTTTCGCGGGTTGTTGCACCCCGAAAATGAAATCTATAAATCAAAAAGGAGGAGGCAAAGGGGAAAAGCAGGAATCCTAAATTGCTGCTTTTGCTCTGCCATGGAAGTGGGGAAAGGATTCCAGAGCGGGAGGCGAGCGCCGTCACCCCACGGGCACCCCGCTGGGTCCTGGGGTGACACCCCATGGGACAGCGCTCCCACAAAACCCCACAGAGCCCCCAAAGTCAGCTCTGCTTCTCCAACCAGCGCCAGAGCAGCCGGGAAAAGGGGCTGTGACCCCCAGGATGTGCCCACCGGGAACGCGGATCATGGGAAGATCCCGGAGTGAGGATTTAGGGGNGCAAAAATATAGGACAGAAAATACACCTAAATATTAAAAAAATTACACAAAATGCCAAAAAAATACGCTGGACCAAGGGTTGTGCTGGAATTTGTCCCGCTGAGTCCAGGAAAAGCTGCAGCCGCACTCAGGGTTTGCGGCAAAGGGAGAAATATCCCTAAAAGCAGCGCCCAAAACCCCCAAAATCTCAGTAAAAAAAACAACTCAAAAGCTTAGATTAGGGAAGGCGTGGGCTTGGTTTGTTAAGGGGTTTTGTTAATCCTTTTTTTAATTAAAAATTCAAGAGGGAGAAGCCAAAAGAGGAAAGAAAAATCATTTATTACCGTTGAAAATCAAGCCAGCGGCTCGTCGGGACGGTGTCGGACAAGCTGGGACCAAACTGGATCCGGTGACTTTCCAGCAGCTGCAGGGACGAAGGTCTCCAGGACCGTCCAGCCGGGAAAGAAAACCAAAACCACCCAGAACCCGGCTGGAAAAAACAAAACAAAACAAAAAAAAAGGCAGGAAAAGTGAAAAGCCAGAGTTCAATGGGACAGAGGCAATGCTCGACACCGGACTTATCTCAGTGGGAGCTCGGGGAAGGTTTTGCATCAGCACCGGGAATCAAAGGGAAGAATAAACAACCCCCAAACAAAACCCCGATGCTGCGGGACCCCCCAAAGTTGAGAGAAAACCCGACCCAGGCTCTAGTTGAATATAAGTTTTTATCTTGATGCAACATCATTAAAACCGTCACAAATCGAAACAACAGGTCGTTAAAAACGCTTCGCACGATCAGTCCCTAAAATGCACCAGGCTCCCAAGCTCGCTTTGTCCGCAGGACCCTTTTGTTTCCCCCCCCCAAAATTCGGTTTTTTTAATGTTTTTTTTTCTCCTTTTTTAAATAAGCAACTCGTTTAAAAAACAAAACAAAACAAACCCGCCCCGCTCCTCCGCGCAGGATCGGTCCCGCTTTCGCTCCAACAATTGCACAAATTCTTAATCCTCTTTTTTTCCTCTTGTTTCCACAACAAATAATGTGCATTTTCTTGCCGACTTTTTTTTTTTTCTCCAAACATCGAGGTTAAAATAAGATTTTTCCGTTTCCCGAGGGTTAATAAATAAATCTGGTGCATAGTGAGATAGCAGCCAACCGTTTGCAGTCCATATATTACTATATTGCCTTTCAGGTCACCCTAAAATTGTTGCCTCTTCCCCTCCCACCCCTCCCCACTATTTTTAAGAGCATAGATAATTTTAAATCTCTATAAAACAGTATTATTTCACCCAATCGATTCCTGTATATAGTGCATTCGGCTTCTTCCCAACATCGTTAAATTAACTCGGATATTATTTGCATGCTATTACATACAAACTTTTAAGACTCGTGTATTTTTTTTTCTCTTTTCTAAAGGATTTTAGGGTTTTTTTGTTGTTTTTTTTTTCTTTTTTGTTCGTTTTCTTTTTCCCGTAAATCACCAAGCAAAATATAGGCTCAAGGAAGAAAAAAAAAAAAAAGAAAAAGAAAAAAAAAAAGGCAAAAACGAACTAATTTTCTACATATTTACAAGGGTGAATAAGTTAAATTGTGGCTCAGGTTTGCCAGCCGGGAAGGGGGGGTGGGCGGAGGGGCCGGGCAGGGCGCAGCGCTGCCGGGGACCCCCCCGGCCGATCCGTGGGGACCCCTCGAAGAATAAAAATCCCAATGGAGGGGAAAACCCGCAGGAAAAGGGGGGGAGAAGCCACCTGGATGGCGCCGATGCTCCCGGGAAGGGGGGCGGGTGGCCGTACACGTCCCGCATGCAGGGCTGCCCCCCACTCCCCCACCCCGGGACCCCCCA
>VYZQ01032574.1:469-19614 GCA_013400655.1 Mystacornis crossleyi | reverse complement strand
AGCCATAATCCTTTTTTCATTTTTTAACTTTGAACTTATTTATGTTTTTTCTAATTACGGCTTGAGCTTTTCAGTTTTCAAGGCTGCTTAAAAACTGATTGCTAGATTAAATTCTGCAGAATATCTGTTCTTACTGTGAAGGTAGATTTCCTGTTGCTTCAGTACTTATGTTCTTATTTGAACAAATACCAACCATTTAATTGTCATTAATATTCCTGTTTAATAAGAAAAGTATTCTGAAAAGTGCTGTAAAGAACACCTTGTGGCTTGTTTTAATAATTAAGAATATGTAACCTAAGATGGAAAGGGAGACCGTCTTTATAAGACTTCCACCTCCTGCCCACCTCACACTGTAAAGTTAAATCCCAGAATCTGAGGAAATTGATTAATATGTAGCACTTTTCCCCAAATGTCCTTTCATTGCCTAAGTCTAACTTGAGACTGAAATGTGTGTCAATTTTCCTGTCAAATTTTCCTTACTTATTTTTGGTTTTTTGTTCCTCCAATCATCAATTCTGTTGAATTTCTTACTTTATATGTATGGGTATCCCATCCATATAAAACTGGACTTTGTAGTTTTAAGAATAACTTTGATTTTATTAATAGATAGTATTTTGCAGTTACTATTAAAAAATACTGTGGAAGGGCATGGCTCTTGGCTTAAAAGAGTGAGGGTAGAAAAGAAGTATTTTTTAAAATCAGTTTTCANAATCTGAATTAAGAGTTTTCCCTTCATAATGTCTTGCTTCTTTTTTTTAAGTATATAATCTTTCTCTTCAAAATATTTTTGAGGCATTATTAGAAATGTTTTAGGACTTTATCTGTATTTTAGCATAGTTTCCAGTTTTTAAAAAATAATTAATTTTAATATATTTAAAAGTCTTTTTCATCTTTCAATTCTGCTTAGGTCTGGAATTCAAGAACAGGTCAGCGTAGGTGTGTATATGAAGAGCACTCCGAGCAGGTCAATTGCTGCCAGTTCAATAACAGAAGTGGTCAGTACCTTCTAGCCACCTGCTCAAATGACACTTTCATCAAAGTAAGTGGTAAAGGTGGAGATTATTCCCATGCTGTTTGTCATAACAGGGTAGTTATTGATGTATAAATATATCTAAACACTGTAAATTAATGGGGTTTTTTAATGAACCTGGTAGAAGACATGAGGCAACAGATTAAGAGTATTGACTACAGCTCTGTAGTCAGATTTCAGCAAGGCAGAGTAGGAGTGTTTATACTCAGCAAAGGAGAATGGGCAAGTCCTCTGTTGGCAGAGCATGAAGGTGAGGCCTTTGGCCTGATGATATTCAGACTGTTCAAGACTAACTCGAGAGATTTCGTTTTTGTTAAGGTGTATAAGCTACATAATTCTAATTTAAAAAGCTGAAAGGGAACAAGGCAAGATAAAGCTTTTTTTCCTCAGTAATTTTGTGCTGGTCAAGGGCCTTGTCTGCACTGTACAGAAAGTTTTAACTAGATTTATGTTATTTTGACGTTAATAGTTTTCATGCATCTTACCAGATAGAGGTAAATTGTAGGATAGCCTGGGGCATAGCATTCAGTCCATGAGCATGTGGGTAAAACTGAGGAAAAATAAAAGTGGTGTTTTGATTGTCAGTGCATGATTTTGAGAAGAGCATAAACAATCTGTCTTTGAATAATTCGTAAGTATGATGATATTTATATGTTTATGTCTCTTACAGATTTGGGATTTGAATGAAAAATACTGTAGAAATACAATGATAGGTCATGAAAATTCTGTGAATCACTGCAGATTTTCACCAAATGATGAATATGTTGCTAGCTGCTCGACAGATGGAACAGTAAAGGTATACAGTATATTTTCAAATCAGCCTTTTGTTTTGATGAAGGATGGGGGGTTTTTGTATCAAATGCAAAATATGTATCAGAAAATTTTGTGTCTGCATGATCAGCTTTTAATGAATTAAATCCTGAAAAAGTTGATTATTGGTCCCATTTGTAATGCAAGACTTTGAAATGGCTTTTCCAGTACCAGGAAGAAGAGCTGACTGCCTGTAGTGGCAGTAAGTTCTAACTAGCCTCATTCTGAGTATTTTTGCCCCCTAATGCACTTTGTTAAGAAAACTTGAAGGGGGAATAAAAATTGTTTAACCAGAAATAGCAGTAATTTTTTAGGTTAATTGAAAGTTCTGTCATCTCTGAAAATGATTCATCAGGAGACATAAAAATTAAAAACAGTTTCCATGTACCATTTTCTTGTATGCACTAGAAGAGAACAGAGAGGATTTTGTTTTTCCAAGACTGTAAATATTATTTTTATTGCCATTAGTTGCAACAGAATTACACTATTTCAGAATTGCAATTCTTAAAGCATTTTTACATTTCTATGTAGTTGCTAAGTCAGGAAAGAAAGATTGCTGTAGCTGTTGTTCATAAGGAAAAATGTGGTGAAGGGGACAGAAATATTCTGTAGATTTTTGGCATGTCCCTCAATAAAATTAGGGAGCAAAGCTAGATGTATACCAGATTTCTTATGATAAGTAGATTGTTCATAGAGTTGCAGGGCAGGTGTTATTTTTGGTTTTATTCTTTTGTTAAGTAGAAGTTGAGGCAGCTTTGTAGCTGGAATGATAGGAGTGAAAAACCCAAGGAGAGGATTCTGCAACATAATACTCTTTGTGGTTTGTTTTTATTGCTTAATTTGTTTTTCTCCTTTTTTTTTTAATATATAAATCATTTGGACCTGTGAATATTTGTTGACTGGGGAGAGTAACAAGGGGCTTTTTCTGTATTTTATTCCCTGCCCTTTTTTTTTAAGAAGTAGTTGGGACCTCTCTCCTGTTATATTCCATACCTACATTATCGAAAGGAGATTGTGTCTATTTCCTGTTTATTGCAGCTTTGGGAAGCACGCTCTGGCAATGAGCTGAAAAGTATTGAGATAAAAGATTTCTTCAAAAATGCAGATGAGCAACCAGATGATGTGGAGGTTTTAGTAAAATGTTGCTCTTGGTCCAGAAATGGTGACATGATTTTGGTGGTAGCCAAAAATAAGCTTTTGGTAAGTACCTCACTTTAGTAACCTTTTGGAGGCAGTGTATTGCAATATAGAAATTATGATTACAGATAAAATTCCAGGCCATTAAGATCTTTCAGATAAAAGGTGCCTGACTTGAAGTGTGTGTAAATAAAAATAAGTGGTCAACAAACTTGTGACTAAGAGAAATACCTTCTGAATTCAAGAATGTACAGTGTTGAGCATATAAACTCTTTGTCAGTAGTGAAATCGTTCAAACAGGGTTCCTATTGTAATTATGTCTTCACAGCTTTTTGATACCAAAACATGTGGTTTGTTAACTCAAGTCATTGTCAGTCATCACAGCACAATCCAATACTGCGACTTCTGTCCTGGGGATGAGTTAGTAGCAGTTGCTTTGTCTCACTGTTCTGTTGAGGTAAGTGATTGTCTGTAATATAGCATGAAAGACTACTTGCAGTTTAAAATGTTACATTTGTCCTAATAGTTTCTTGTATGCAGAGATAAAACAAATGTATCTATTTTAGCAGGCTTTTGGTGTGCTCCATTCTTTTTAATTTCCACTTGCTTCTTAAATTTAGAATACCAGCTGGGAAATGATGTTTTAAAGTTGCATGTTCATTTTGGACAGTGGAACCCACATTTATCTAAAACTAGACTAGTCTGCTAAGTGTATCAAAAGCTACTCCTGTCACTCTCAGGAGTATTGCTTAACTCAAACCGAACCAAATCCTCTCACCTTCCGTATGCTGGTACATAAGAAGGAAGGAAACATCTAGAATAACTTTGAGACTAGCATGGCTAGAGTCGGTCTGTACAAATATCATGTATAGGGTTGGTTTGGGGTTTTTTGTTGTTGCTGTTGTTTGGGGTCTTTTGGTTTTTCAATCTATATGGTCAAGTTGAACTTGTATTTTTTTTAATACTGTGATTTTTTTTTTTCCCCCCCTTGTGTCTTTTAAAATAATAGCAGTCAAAGAGGCTGCTGATTCAATTTCCCTGACCATTGAAATGTGATAAGCAGGCACAGTTCTTGTTACATCTGATTTCAGAATAAGAACTGAGAAAATACTTGAGGACATAGTAGTTAAGTGTACTTACACTGTTTTTGCTGTAAATGCAATCTAAATCCGTTTGAGTGTTTCTTTCATATTTTTATTGTAGTTATGGAATATTAAGTCTTTATCAAAAGTGGCATATTGCAGAGGACACATGAGCTGGGTTCACTGTGTGACATTTTCACCAGATGGATCTTTATTTTTGACTTCATCTGATGACCAGACAATACGTGTAAGATAACTTTACTTTTTTGAAATATCTGACCTTAGATATATATTATTAAGTTATTAATTTAAGGAATTGTTTATTGTAAAGTCATACATCATATAAAATACATAAAAATATACTTTTATATGTAAGTTTATAGTCAATATAAGTTAAAATATTTGTTATAAAATAATTTACATGTACAGTAGAATGTGCTGGCTTTTTTGCTTTATTTACTCTTTATCTAAATTTCCTCTATATGTTATTTTAAAATCTGGTCTTACTTCAAGAGTAACTATAACCTTCTGTTTTGTTTTATATTTTATCTGAGTTTGGAATTTTGAAGCTTTTTGAGGATTCTAGCAGACTTGATATGTTTCATTGTTAGGTATGTTTGTCTGTTAATATTTAGAATAGATTTCTGTAATTGTAATGTCTCATTAAAACCTGTGAAAGTAGAACTATGTTTTACCAAGGTAACCTTTCCTGTTCTCCCAAGTTAACACATACATTCTTGAAATTCTGAAAGCAATTGAAGTAAGAAATCTGTACTTCAGATTTTTTGTAATTGGATTTTAATGCTGCTCTTTGGATTAGAAAACTTTGGGTGTTACAGCTATGACTCTAAACATGGGGAAAAATATAGTTCTATTTCCTCTGTTGGACTCACTATAGTAATTGCACAACTTTCCCTAGTATCAAGCCAGCAAAAGCATCATTTTCATTGTTTTAAAAAAATCAGTGTTACTTTCAAGTTTATAAGCCTTTGGTTTACAGGTGCTGTTACTCAGCAAGTTTTACGTCTTGTTCTTTAACGAAGCTAATAAAATACTGTGTTCTTCTACAGATCTGGGAAACAAAGAAGGTGTGCAAGTCTTCTGATGCTGTGCTGAAAAATGAGCTAGATGTTGTATTTCACAATGGTGAAGTGATGATTTTAGCCATCTACAATCAGAAGCATTTACAAGTAAGCTATATATTTCTCAATCTTTAAGTACGTGTGAGTGTTACCTGCAAATCTCAGTAGGAAACTGAGGAAGCACTGAAAGAACCTCTTGTTCTTGGCTTTCAAGAGTTGGATCTGTGGCAGATGACTCAATGTATGATAACGTTTTTATATCTAGAAACTGTGCCTAGTTTAGTAAGTGAAAAAATGAGGTTTGAGGGGAAATTCCTACACTGATGTTGAAACTGAGTCTGAATGCAGTGGAACAGAATTCTTACCCCTTCATGATTGGTGTCTGTGGGCCTTCCAAGTGGCTCAGATGTGCACAGCAGTGTGTAACATGTGCAGCACCTCCAGACCAGGTGTTACACAGCAAATGTAACGCTCAAGAGCTCTGTGTAATAGCTGAAGGAATCCTCTCAAACTGGGGCAGCTAGAGGTGTGAGCTCAGCTCTGCCTATAGCCTTAGATTTGTGCTAAAGGAAATAGTAATAGTGGCTACACTCTTATTACTGTGGGCCCTGCCACACCAAGTGCATCAAGTACACCAGCATCCAAAGTGTATTTTTCTATTCCGTGGTAGCAGATTGAGTGCATGTCACCCTTTTTCTAATCATCATTTTCTAATATATCAAATAAGTTAATAGAGTTTTCATTTGCTGCAGTGAAGAGCTGGGAGAAAGCACAGCCAGTGGAATCACACCTATTTATGTTCAGGAGCAGTTTAGTAATTTCTGCCTTAACTTGACTTGAACCATTTCCTAGAGAAGGGTATTGCTTAGATTCTGTGCCCTAAATACAACATTCTGACAACCTGTAGACATGCAATCAGGAGAGAAGACTCCATTGTAGAAAGAGGAAAGATTTTTCACCCTTGCACAGGAAGAGAAATTGACTGAAAAACTGCATGTGTATTGTGATTTAGCAGTGTACCTCTGCTATCACATCTCTCAGAATTCTTCTTGGAACCACGATGCTTTACCTTTTGTAGTTTATAGTCTTGGGACTGGAGTCCTAATCACCCTTCGGTGCGCAATATGTTCGTTACTAAGCACTTCACACTATGGCTTTTTAAACTTAAACACAGTTGTAAATTCTTGTATTCTAAAATTTTTTTTTTCCCCCTGTGGAATTGATTGGAGGGTGATACTGAGTTGAGACTTGGTATATTGTGTGTGCTAATAAGTTTAAAGTCATGCTTACAGGATGCACTTGAAGTATTTTATGTTCTGTTTGACGTGGGCTGTTTAATCTGGCTGTCAAGGTAAATTTGAGCCTGAAGCTTGGTCTATATGATTTTTGAAATTTGGGGGTAGCATTTTGATTTACTGTTTCCTGTAGTCAGGCAAACTTTAAAAAGCCTTCTAATACTGAGATGTTTCCTTCTGCAAACTTGTCCTGTTCAGAGACCTTTCTATGGAGATAGCTACACTGACCTTCAAGGCAAGTGGTTTATGAAAGTAACTCATTTTTATAATTTAAAGTTTGTAACTGTTCCCTTTGGCATTCTCAGCTGTATATTGTAATTTATTTAATTGTTAGTATTGTAACAGCTTAATTAACTTCCTATCTTACAGCTTATCAATGGAAATACAGACAATGTTATTATGCAGACAGCAGCCCAAGAATCCCCCATTTCCTGCTGTTGCTTAAGTGAAGATCTTAAATTTGCAGCTTTTGGACAGGAGAGTGGAGCAATAAAGGTATTAAATGCGAAATTTGATTTTAAAAATAGTGAGAAACCTGTCTTCCTTATGCTTTTTCAATAAGTGTCATTTGGACGCCTTTGCACAATAATATTCTTCAATATATTAATTCAATTTACATTTGTGAGTGATGTTTAAATTAAAATAACTTAAAAGTAATGCTAATAATCCAGCTCTGAATTGCATCTTACCCAGACTAAGCTAATAGGAATTTTTGGTTGTTCCAATCCAGTGATTTGAAATCATGTATTTACAATCTCATGTTACTTAAAAAAGAATTTGCATGTTCTTGTTTTCCTCAAGTGTGTCAAATAAACTCAATTATTGCATTCTTCATTGTAAAGGTACTACAGTTGTCAGATGGGAAAGTTCTGCAGTCCTGGGAGGCCTACAGGACATCTGTGCAGCACTGTCGATTTACACCCGATGGTCAGACTCTCATCTCAAGCGCTCATGATTCAGTTATACAGGTTTGGGCGATATTTAAAAAGATAATGCTGTAACTTACTCAAAATAAAGAGCTTTTATACTACAGATAATGTAAATTCAGTAAATGACTACTGTGCTCTGTATTGCTCCATCCAGGGGCAAGGGACTGTAGAAAGTGTAGCCTTTATTTGTGCCTTATTTGATAATGAATGTTACAGGTTTTCTGTTTTTACTGCTGTGGATGATAGAAAGGTTTTGAGAAGAGTTAAAGAAGCATTAATTGTCAAACAAGGTGACTCAGCAGTTCTGAAAGGAGGGTTTGGGATGCTGTGGGTCTGTCAGTGGGCTGCTCCCACTGTCTGGAGGAATGATGTGAAAAGTCTCTGAGCGGAGAGGTGTGCGCACCCCGCCCAGTGCGGTGCTGAACACCAGCTAGAAATAGAGTGGCTGCACTAACGTGGGCTCAGATTAGGAGCCTCTGCCTCTCAGCAAGGTAGGCTGGCTGCGCAGGGCTCTGCGGTGTCTGTGTTAGCGTGTAGCAGCCTCAGGGGCGCGGTTCTGCAGTGAAGATCCGTGTGTCGGCGTGAGCTTGCTGAGCCCCAGTTTGCCCTGCAGAGCCCTTCAGAGTGCTGACAGGATCCCTCAGCCTGAGCACGTGTCCCGCTGCTCAGGAGCCCTCGGCCCACACAGGCGAACGTGGAGTCAAAGCGCTCCTACCTAGATGCTGATCCTCAGCCTTGGAATCCTCCTCCTGGGTCTGCTGTGGGCAGCGTTTCTGCTGGCCCTCAGCTCCCTCTGGTGGGCAGCGCCTCGCTTAAACCCGCAGGACTTCCACCTGCACGTGCTGCTTTCTGTTCACCCTCCTGTAGGAAACCTGTTCCTTTGAAAACTATTAAATCGTTGCCGGTTAAAATAAATTGATGCTTAATAGCTTCTGTAGAAAAACTTACACCTAATCCTTTTTCAGTGAATAGTTGAATTAAAAATAGAGGTGTCGCTTTGTTATAAAAGGGTGAAGCAAAATGGCAGTTGATTACAAATGCCCTTTAAAAATATAAAAGAAATCTAATTTAAGTAAGCAAAATCTGAGGTCTGCCAAATGAAATTAGTCTATATGTTGTAATAATCAAAAGTTTAAAACACCAAACTACTGAGGTGCCTGAAATTTATTGGTTTGCATTTTCTATTTAAATTACAAGTGAATTTAAAGTATCAAATTCACTTGGAAAATAAGATTATATGTGTATTATAGGGAACTCTGTGGTAGGTTGTCCATTAAGTACTATGGCACCCTCAATCTTTAGCATCTCTATTATGGATCACTTCAATACCTAACGTTTTAATTGATCATTACCACTATAAGAACCTGTTATTAGTCCTGTTACTTAAAAAACAAAAAGTTAATTCATGCTTTTTATGTTTGCTGTTTCAATTTAAAAAAAAGTGTTTGATTTTTATGATTAGGTATGGAATTGGCAATTGAGCGAATGTGTGTTTCTAAGAGGACATAAGGAAGCAATCAAGGACTTTAGACTTCTGGAAAATTCAAAACTTCTGTCTTGGTCCTTCGATGGAACCGTTAAGGTGAGTAAAAGGCTGTGAATTGACAAAGCACATCAAACACATTTGACTGTCTCTTGTAACATTTGGTATTTCCTGCACTTTGTGTGGACACACATTTTACTGAAGCAATCGTAAAGTGTAAGCTGACTTTTAAGACAAAATTTTGGATTTTCTATTGTTAGTAAGATCTACACTGTTGTATTTTAACTATAGTAGTGAGTATAACAAAACGTTGGCCACATTATCTAGCTGAGTTTTATCCCTTATATATGGTGTAAGATGCCAATGTTTTAACGTTTTTACTGCAGCAAAAAAGTAACCTGTTTTTTCTGTATGTGTGGTAGGTTTGGAATATCACTACTGGAAACCCAGAAAAAGATTTTGCTTGTCATGGAGGTGCTGTTCTTTCCTGTGCTGTTTCACCTGATGGTAGTAAATTTTCATCTACTTCTGCTGACAAAACTGCAAAGGTTGGTTACCTTCTGTACAGAGATAAAAATGATGCCTTATTTGTCCTGAAAAGTAATCTATATTTTTCATTTGGAGGTAACTAGTGATTATTCAAGGTATCTTGTTGTATTTCTAGTTTTAAATTTCCTATATCCATCAACATGTTTCTAAAGCTGTTGCAGTCATTTGCAATTGATCTTGGATATAACTTAAGCCTAATGGCTTCTGTACAAATAAAATGCATGTTTAATGCACAGCTTTGTGCAGAACACTTTGTTTATTTCTCTGTATTGGTTTTGTTGATAGCCTGACATGCTTAAAGTTAAGAAAAATTTCTGAAACTTCCAGTGAAGTTTCTGTTCATAGGTTCATAGGTTCAGAAGGCAGTTGCACAAAGTAGTGAACTGGGACTGCCCCGTTATGCTCCTAAAGCATTCCATTAGATTTTTAAAATATAATTTTCAAGTGATTGATGAATCCTATTTCCATGAACAGCTTTCAACTTTCTCGTAAATGAACAGGTTTCATTAAAACGTGTACTCCAAGGAAAGATACATACAGTCAGTTCAGTAATTCATAGCAAGGACATTCTTGTGTGATTCAGGTAATAAAAAGAAAACCAGACTCTACAGTATAAAATATTTACATAAATTCACATACAAATATGCATATGTATAAAAAGTCTTATGTACTTTTTAATGGTAATGCCTTTTAGAAAGAAATCATAATTGGTTTTGAACTTGTCTTTTTCACTCCTCTGTAATGTTTTCCATTTAGATATGGAGCTTTGAAAGTTCATCTGTTCTTCATGAACTGAAAGACCACGAAGCCTGTGTGCGGTGCTGTGCTTTCTCTCCCAATAACAAACTATTGACTACTGGAGATGACAAAGGAGAAATAAGGGTACTGCTCTAATCTTGATGTTTATTTTATAATTCAGTTGATTGTCAGTTCACAGACAGAAGAGTTCTTATGGTTTGTGTTCTGCATGTCTAATTCCTTAGCACTGTGGTGAACATCAGGGTGAAAGTAGCAGTTTGCCACGTGAGGCAGTAGTTTGTAACCCTATTGATAGATTCATGTTCATGAATGCTAAGGAACTTATTTGCCTGATTTAATAATAATTCTACTGTGAATTGCATGTGCAATTAAATCCTCTATACAAGATACAGTTCTAAGATGAGAATTTTTTTTAAATTATGTTGTCACTTCAAGTAGAATACGTATTTGCAAGGGTTTTTGTTTTTTCTCTAATACAGAAAAATACATTTCAGGTTTCCTTATTTGGGTCATTTTTTTTCCTGTTAAGTTTCCTTCTATAAATAATCTTTCCTCTCTTTTAGATTTGGGACGTTTTAACAGGTGCATTACTTCACTTCTGCTCCCCAGTCACTGTAGACGAAGGAGAACCTACACACGGGGGCTGGGTGACCGACCTCTCCTTTTCTCCTGACAGTAAAATGCTTGTGTCATCTGGAGGCTATCTTAAGGTAAGCCTTAAAATAATAAAACATCTATCATACATAATTAAGTGGCAATACCCTGGCAGTTAAGACTAATTCAATAAACAAACCTGAAACATTTTGCTTAACACAAAGCTTCTTCATTTTTATGACAGTCTAGCCCTTTTCACTTCTTCTCGTATCTGGAAGTCCCCTGAAAAAGTCTTTTAAGAATTTGGGTTCATTTTCAAACTCCATACATTCCATTTTTATTGACTTCAGATTTTCATTTGCAATGTCCTTTCCTAACATCTTTAAAATTAACGATTCTGGTCATTTTTGTCTGCCTTGATGTCCACTCAATTCTGACAGCAATCGTGTTCTTTATAATGAGTAGAAAAATGCACTATGTCAGCCTTTTCTTTTGGGGTGGGGGATACTGAGGTTTAAATTTTGTCATAAGTAGAAATTCAGAAGAAAATGCAAGTGATGATTTTTCTGCAATTTGTCTCTGAAAGACATTTTGGAGGAAATCATTGTTTTCATCAGTCTTTCATTGGTTCAGGCATCTACTGGGCATGTATTTTTGGAGAAGGGGAAGAGATGGCCTTTTTTTTTGGTCTGTGGATGAGTTCTTCGTAATTTTAAATTTCTCATGAGGTTTTGTGTCGGTTTTTTTTCCCTTGTGATAGCCAATACCTGTTATTAGAAAGGTGCGTGTTATCTGTGTGTGTGGGGAATGGCAGGCGGCGAAGCTCTCACCTCAGAGGGATGGAGTTTAGCTGGTTGTTGGTCAGTGTCTAGCTGTTAGATGTGCTATCAGACTAATTCTTTGAAGACAGTAACCACGTAACAAAGAGTTGAATTTTCTAAGTTGCAGATCTGTATTTTGCATGTGACTATAATGTTACATATTTCATGAGATGCGTAAGCTGAATAGTGGTAATACCATCTGCTTTTCAATGTGATCAAAGCTGAAGGTAATCTGTTGTGATATTTTGCTGCTGCACGCAAATGCTGCAGGAACAGAGACAGACTTCTTACTCGCCCAGTGGAATAACAGCTTTGTGCTGCCTCGTGTTAGGTCCAGTTTGGCATTGGTTTACAGTTTTTTTGAGAAATGTGAAATTTCGGACTGTGGTAAACTGATGGTTGAAGATTTCTTGTATTTTTTTGTTATTAGTGCTTACTGCATATTCAAAAAATAGTAATTGTAATCTCACTGAGAAAGAAGTCAGTCTTACTAAAAAAGCTGCAAATAGTTTCAAATTTTTACATGATCAATCCTGTGGTGTGTCTAGCTAAGTTTTTAAATTCAGCTATAGTTTCATTTATCTGGCAATGTGTTTCATGTATTCATTTGGTTTTAAGAAAATATATGATTTTTGAAAGTTTGGACATATTGCAGTTTATGTCTATTGACAGCATTTTGTAATGGGGTAAGGGGCAGTACCTGAATTTATTGTTTTGTATGTTTTCTTGAAGTTTAACAGCTTCAGTCTTTTTGAAATTTCTTTTTATCTGAAAGCCTTGTACCTTTAATAATTAGTTCTAAACTTACTCTGCTTAGGATTGTTTATGTTTTTATTTTTAATTCTGCCTCTTTGGTGAGAGCAGTCAACTGGGCTAGCCATGGTAAGCCTGTTAATAGATTTTATTCTAAGATTCCTTCACCTAACTGAAAGCCTGTTGTTGTTATTTTTCATAGTGGTGGAATGTAACTACTGGAGAATCCTTACAAACCTTCTACACGAATGGAACAAACCTCAAGTCAATACACGTGTCCCCTAATTTCAAAGTATATGTGACTGTTGATAATCTTGGTATTCTTTATGTATTACAGAAGTTCTGATTAATGGGCTGAACACTGCAAAGATAACTCATTTTTTAAGATGGAAAGAAAATTCTGCTTTGTCTGACAGTCATTAAGCTGTGAATTATATTTAATTGTTGTATTCATGATGTTTTCATGTATATTTATGTACTTTTATGCATGTTTTTTCAAATGAACTTGCATTTAATCTTGTTTTTAACAAGCATTATTATAATCCTTAAATCTTTATTTGCATCTTTAGTATGTTGCTTCCAATTTTGTAAGGAAATTATATTAAGATTTATTCAAATTAGTTGAAATTAATGTTAATAGCAGTGAAGAAAAAATAAGAGTATAATACTTTGAAATGATATTTTATGCTAAGGCTGGTGGCTAAATGCTCCCTAGCCATGAACACAACTGTGTAAGAAGCAAAAAAAAAATTTTTTTTGGTGTGATGCAGGGACTTTCATTTATTTCAGAATGGAAAGAAGCAGGGCATTCTTCATTTGAAAAATGAACCCAGCCATGTTGGTGCTTGAAGTTCAAACCAAATTGAGCAGATGTTCAGTTTACAGCAGCTGTGCCTCCCACTTGCAGTGAGAACCTTCATGCTTCAAACCTGTGGAGATAAAGTGCACTGTAACATGTATGAGCTGTTCCTATTAAGGGGAACATCCTGAGTCTTGTTTTCTCAAGGCAAAATCTGAAATGCAATATTGTAATTGAAGTGGAAGAGACTGTGCCACATTTCTAGTCAAAGGATGAGTACAGCTAGCCAGCTAAAATGAGAATGGAAATGGCTTAGAATTTGTGTATTGAAAATTATAAGAAGGTGTGAATTTTAGGGTTTTTTTTCTTTTGGAAATAGCATTCATTTTATACTATGGAGACACTTTACTGTTGTCAGCTTTGTTTACATGGGATTCTATGCCCAGCTGATCTCTTGCCTGGTAATATGTGATTTTGTGTTTTTTAAATTTTTTTTTCAGTTTTTACAGTCTTATTTATAGATTCAGTATAGGGTAGAAATATTGATGTCTTGTACTACTTGTGCTTGACAAATGTTTTATGAATAATTGGGTAGCAATTTTTTATTTGATACCTAGGAAGCCTTTTTTTATTCAATTGCCTCTCAACTGCTATGAGCAACTGCACAAGCATTAATATGATTTTCATATTTTTGTAGCTGGCAGTAGAACACTGTCTAACTACTTGATTGTAAAAAGATACTGTAGCAAGTATCTCAACTGGTACTGAATAATGAAATTTTTACTTTTAGTGTTTTTTGTGTGCATTTCATAAATTTTAATAGGCATTCTTAGTATTTCCCAGGTTTTGACAATCACCAATTCTTCCTCTTTTCCAACTTGAAATTCTAGTATTTCTAAGGTGCTGTTAAATATGGGTCAGTATAATCAAAGTACTGCTGGCAGAAATGTAAAGAGAATAAATTCAATAGAAAAGACCACGATGTTTTGTATTCCAAGTATGTACAGTACTTAATAAAGATGATCCAGCCAATATTGGCCAAAGTTGTAAATTAATTTGAATTCCTGAGTGAGTTTCTTTATACATGGGATGGAGGGGGAGTGCTGCATCTTTTATTGTGGTTTTGTTTTCCATTGGAATATAATGCTGCTTTACAAACTGCATCAAAAGTGCTTTGACAGGCGAGCAAGAGGAAACAGAGGGAAACCAAAGTCTTGGAACATGTCCTGCAGTGTTCAGGACAGAGTTGCTTCTACTGTCCGGTTTGTAGAGCGCCCATCAGTACCCCCTGAGCAGCTGAAGATCCAAGGAGCAGGAAGCTTCTCTTAGCCAGTATCCCTCTATCCCAGAGGCTGTGCTGTCCTCACTGCTCAGGACCCTGTCAGGCTGAACTTAGTGACCCAACCAGCTTTAAAGGTACAGGAAAAATATTTCCCATGAGGAACCAGGGCAGAAAGTTCTCTTCTCTGAGAGCACTGATGAAATTCTGTGGATAAGAGAAAAAAAAACAACTGATCACTTTTTAATGCAGAAAGCAAATGATGCACGAGCAGAATTCATAGACAATTGCAATTTTGGAGTGAGTAGGAAGCAAATAGCACAGAAACTTGAAGAAATATGAGATAAATACTACATTCCTGGATGTTCTGGAAGAATAACAGCACAGCAGCCTTGTACTTATTGCTGAAACTGAGGAAGCTGTTCTTCACAGAAGGTGATGTTGCGATGGCTGCATTCACATATGTAAAGATATGGAGTTGGCTGTAAGTATTTGAAACTGAGGTGGAAAAAGAGAAATAGTGATGAAAATGTCTGCAGAGCCAACGAATAGATCTGATTTGCAGGGAAAGTATGAAAAAAATCAAGTGAAAAATTATTAAAATAGGAGGCAGGAAAGCAACTTCTTCAATTTAAAATATTTAAGAGGACAATTTACTGTAATAAAAATAGGTCTTGCTGTATCATCAGATTTGGCAGTTCTCTTCAATGTTACATGTATTGTAAAGGAAACAAAAGAATTTGGCTAAAAGCAATTTTTATGTAGATTGAACATTAGTGCTTCCGTTATCTTTTTTAATGTCAGATCAAAATGAATCAGTCTACATTCAAATTTAACTAATGAGCATTGCCAATTTTATTTAGTTCTATAACTGAAATTATAATATGCTTTTGTGTAAACAATTTGTATACCTCCCATTAACCATGCCTATCAGTTTCTGTAGGAGTTTTGAGTCTCTTCACTTTGTCAATTAGACCTACAGCTCCTTCACATATCCCTTTTTTCTCCTTCCTTGGGACTCATACCCATGTGTAATACAGCTGCTCAAGAGGATGCTTTGTATTGCCCTCAAGTGTACCATTCTTCCACCTACAGTGTTCTCCTTCCCCCTCTCTTACCTTACACAGTTGTTGGAAAGAGAACTGTGCACTTAGTGCCTGAGGTTTTTCCATATAGATCTCTTGTAGTGCTGGAATGTGGGGGTAGAACTGGAACTGGTAACCTGTTGCCAGTAGAGGACTATCCCCCACCCCAAAATTATTTTGCTTCCTTTTGAAAATTACACAGTTAAACTCCTTATTACAGAACACTGTGTAAATCGCTGTTTTGAGGGTTTTTTTACAATTTTTAAATTCAGCGAAGTCTCTGTATGGGGCCCAGTTCCCCAGGCTGTATCTAGCCACAACAGAGGCTGTGTCCTTATCACTGCTCTCCTGAGGTGTTTTGCAGAAGCTGATGCCCTTGCAGCTTTCCGAGGAAAGCCAGGCTGAGAGACTCTGACTCGGGTTTCTTCTGCCCTCCTGGAACAGAACATTGCAGGGGGACGCTTGCCCTCATCTTCAAGAAGCCAGTAAATCCAGAATAGCAGCAGATCGCAGAGAATTCAGGTATGTTTTTGCAATTGCTAGTAGAACACAGCTCCCTTACTGAACTGTTTGGTTGCCCTTTCTCCTTCATAGCAAGTACAGACTCCATGGCAATGCCGAGGAGTGGAAAAGTCATCCTTGGGGCTGTAGTTCCCTCTGACAGGACACCAGCGCCCTCAGGTGTATTTGTCCACCTTGTGCTTTCCTCTTTGTCGTGTCTGCTATGGAGGCACAAATTTATTTGGGTTCATAGATGGTGATGATGGCACCCAGGAGCTCTGAGGACTTGGGACACCTTATTTCTGTCATGATTCCAAGAAAAGCAGATGCCAAATGACCTCTACTCTTTGGAGAACAGGGAGGGTTCCAGATACCCTGAACACTTCCAGTGTATTTTTTTTTCTTCTGTGCTCAATTTCACTTTGTTCTTTCAAGCTAGGGATGGGGCACAGTCACTGGCTCTGCCAACATGCAGTAACATGTTAAGCTGAGACCAGGCTTGTTTGTGGCTGGAACTCTGCAGAAGATTGACAGTAGATTGATTGTGTTTTTCAGCACTTCCATAGCTGTTGTATGGTGTGCTGCTATCCATGTCTATGTTAGTGTGGGCTTTTTTTTGGGGAGGTGGGGACCAGTGGGTTTGGAGCACGGATGCTGGATTTTCCTGGATTTTAAGAGGCTTTTCTTCCAGATTAATTTACTGCACACCTTTCTTCTAGGAGGCTTTTTTGTGAGAAACCTTGCAACTAGATTTAATAGAGGCCTAGGCTGAGATTGTTAGGGTGCATCCTAAAAGAGTATAAAGGAGTGAGATTTTCAGTCTGTGTCATTGACAGCTTCATCACTTCCTATATCATCTCCCACAGTTACACTTGAGGGCTATAGCACAACTGTGTGATAATTGGACTAGAACTATTTAAGATGCCTGTGTGTGTTTGTTCAGGAGGATGAGAAAGCTCAAGTATCTTGTAAGTGTTTCAATAGGCAGTTTCCCTCTTGGGGCCTGACTGTTTACAGAACAAATTAGCTTCCTGTGCTTGTTTCCATTTAACGAACCATATGTTGTACATAGGAGAAGTGCTCTGAGAATGGTTAGAGTCATGTCCTTCAGGCTAGAGAGGATTCTTGTTCTGTGCTCAAGAGGCATCCTCTGAGTACTACTTAGGATGCCACAATTAGATTCCATGTGTTTATGTGGTATTTTTAATTTCTTACTGTATTAGCTTCCTTCAATTTATTTGTGTGTCTGATTTATTTTTAGCTTTGTTTAGTTTCTCTAATAATGTTCAAACTCAGATGAGTTCTGAAGATCACGATGTTTAAAATGACTCAAAAAGAGGCAAAGACAAATTATCCATTCAAACTCTTCAAAAGTAAACGTGATGCTTCTTAGATAAAGCATGTGTTATTTCTAATGCATAAATTCACACAGAGTATGCTTGATATTTAAAACACCTTTTATGTTACTTTTCTAAAGCATTAGACTCTTTTAACTCTTCTCTCTAATTGTATAGAAAATCTAATTTCTATAGCACTTTTCTATAGTGCTTTCTAGCACAGGATAGCAGTGTTTTCTTTTAGTTCTAAAAATCATATTATTTGCCTGCAATATCCTCTGAAGATAGTAATAACTGTTCATATTCCTCTTCCTCACAGAGTCAGTATTTAGGTTGATAAGACTTTGTAGCCTGCTGGTTCAAACTCTTACTTCAGTGTTAAGAAATCTTAGTCTTAACGTGTTTTGAGAGCAAGTCTTCCTGTCCCAGAGCAACAATGACAACATTTCTTTTTGTGCTTCCCAGTTATAATGACTTAAATTCATCCTTTAATTTAATACCATCATCAGTATTGGCTGTTGTTTAAAAGCTCCTTGGCAGAAGTAGTGTAGGGAAAAAGGATTAAGGAAAGACTGAAAAATATACTTTTGGTTTAATAGCCCTGAAATAATACCTGAGAGGAGTAGCATATTTTTAACATGAAACTTGGAAATGTTTCGAGTTTTGTCTTTTTTAGTAGAGAATAGATGAATAAACAGGCATAGGCTCTCAGTCTCTAAATACAGATCTAACATTTTGATCTAAATAATCCCACCTGAAGCCAGTAATCATGTCTTGATGGGTGAACACTCAGGATCTACAGAGTAAGGTAAGATGTACTTACGGAAGCTGGTAGCTACTAATTTTTTCAGTGTATTTGCATGATTTCTTAAAAGGTGCTGTGGAGTTTATTTATATTCAGTACAGGATAGCAATTATATGTTTTATATTTCCAGCTGAGGTACTGGAGAAAATGTGTGGTCTTACCAATATGTGACGTAAATTTCAGAACTAGGAAATAGGAGGAGGAACAGTTTCAAAGAGTTCAAACAGAAGAAATGTTGCCTAAATTTTACCTCTATTTGAGTATATGTTTAACAATAGCATGAAAAAAATTCACCTGAATGTGTCTGAGTTTTCAAAATATTTAAAGAGATGTTTTGATGTCTTGTGGATATTGCACTCTCAGTTTATCAGCGCCAAAAAGTTGTAGTTTTTCCATTTCAAAAATTATAGAGCAGATACTACTTTCTGAAAATTTTTTTCTACAGTATCAAAGATTCAGCTATTAAATTGTTATTTTGACTCAGCAGCTGGTTTTTTATAGTCTGGAGCACTGGGTTTGAGGAAGAGCTTAAGGGTACACATTCATTCAAAGGAATGGTTGAGGGCCAAGCTGAACTTGTGGAAGAATTGGTTGTTTTTCACTGAGATTGTATCAGTGAATACCCGCCAGAGATAGGTACAATGCAACTGAACTTCATGAGACCTGGAATTTTCTTCATAGCATGTCTTGATAATTTAAATTTGGTTTAAAAGAGATGAAATGCAGTAGGTGGCAGTAAGCCAATTTGACTGTTTTATTTCCCTTTCCCAGAAATATCTTTGTCCAAAGGGTTAAACTTTGGTGGCTATAGAAAAAAAGTCTATTCCTTGAGTTATGATCTCCTTTTCCTCTTAAGCTTCTCCCAGCTGTGAGCTCTTTACATGTTGCAGTTTCTCAAGCTCCTGTACTGCTCATTGTATCTCATATTTAGTCCTTAATTACTTATGTCAACCTTCCTTCAAATGAGGAGTTCCACTGTTCAGGGTTCTAGTACTGGTAGTCTTAGGGGTAGACT
>VYZQ01032570.1:0-40338 GCA_013400655.1 Mystacornis crossleyi | reverse complement strand
TTCCTTAAATTAAAAAATCAACATAACCACTGCCAGCTCCTAAAACATGAGAGAAGACAGGACTCTACATAGAACAGATTTTTCCTTTCATTCTCACAAAATGTATTCAATTGTTTCACACTGTTGAATGACACAGATGTAAAGAAGGAATGTTACTGTTTGTAGGAGTACTACTGACAATCTGTTTAAAATGGATTCAAACACCCAGCAGAATTAACAATGCTCTTCTTACATGAAATATTCTTTCTCCACAGGAGAGCAGGTCACTGTTCTATAATCTAAGTGCACCAAATGTTCTGGTATTATTTCATTTGATTTCAGTGAAAGAGCTGCAAACATTGTAAACTGAAATAATGACAAACATGTCTGTCACTGCAGGACTATCCTGTTTGACTAGTTTAGATTTCATTTAAACTTGTAATGTATCTTTGAATCTGTTGAAATTTATTCATTAACTTGTGAGGTACAACGACAGTTTGGTTACACGTTAATTCTGCATTCTTTTAGTTCAGTGCCTGAAAAGAGGGTATTTATCTCTGACAGGTAAAAAAGAAAGAATGTCTAGTGCCACATTAGGTTTTTAATCTTAAAGTCCTGAAGACATGGAGTTGGTCTGATGAGCTGATATGAACTAATTAAGGTAGAAGCCAGTCCTGCTCCCATATCACGGAGTGAAAATTGTTGTCATTATTTCTTGTGCTTCTAATTTCTAAGTACTGTATACAAGTTAAAAATGGTACATTATTGCACTTGAAGTAAACCTGAGTGCCATAGAAACATTTTATTGAAAGCAACCGGACTTCTAGATACTCCTAAAGGAGTAGATGCCATCTCACATTCTGCAGACTTCTCAGAGAAGAGTTGGACAGCAAATTGACACATTTTCCAGATGCTGATTGTCCCTTGGTCTAGTGCTTTATAGCCTGTTTCCTATTTCCAAAAGTGAGATGTCTGATTCAAAATCAATATACCACTTACATTGTCATCTATCTGACCCTTCTTCAGGTGAAAATAGAACACAGATAAAATGTCAATTTGTTTATATGTGTTCCACATTTCTCATATTTGCATTTACACACTAAAAGTATTAAGATTATCTATTGGAATATTCATTACAATGAAGTTTGAGGAGAAGGTTATCTATTCTGTTCACAAAATTGTGCAGAAAAGACTGACATCCACTGTTTTTCAGAGAATATGAATGTTCAGAGCCAGAATATTGTACATGAGGTATACAAGATGTTAACTGTTTAATTACTGAAGTTGTAAGACATTGAAAGGAAAACAAAAGCAGGAAAGACATCAGTCTCATTTTTGCAACATTTTAACTAGAGACTGCTTATGTGCCTACAGAGTAAAGACAGAATACAGCTGCACAACTTGTATTTATATTTCAAATGTATCTGACAGTGTTCTGAGTTACAGCTACTGGGGTTTACTGTGAAGTTAAACTACACGTGAGAATCAATCAGACCAGTATTTATACACAGCCAAAGGTCAAGACTTCTTTTGTTTAAAGCTTTCAGTCTTGGCTCAGCAACACACAAAAAACCCCAAGTCTTCTAGGAGAAAGCAACTGGACAGAAAAGTACTGAGTATTTCATTCAGTGTGATTAGCTAGGTAACAACTTAGATACAAATTTATTACTATATTTTCTATATACACATATATATACACACATATATACAAACAGAATCATGTCCTGGCGTGTTTCTTATTAAAGACATAAGTCTTCATACAAAAATCACGGTTTAGTTTATTTGGTCCTAGTGTCTATGTCTTTAAACTCATAATTCTCAGTGTGACATCTGCCATTTTAAAGACGCTAAAGTTATTATGAAAGTATCTCAGGAAAACAAACAAAATAAAAATCATACCTGTCTGAATTCCATTTTCACAAAACTGACCTTAATAACAAGAAAATTATTCAAGAGGAATAAAGTGCTGCTAATCACCTAACATGCTCATTTTCCACATGATATGATACACGCATATGGATTCCATTCCAACCCAAATGGACTCTGGTTGCTTACAGAGAGGTGTCTAGTGGCATTTTAGAAAACCTCAAGTATCCCAGCTGGCTTCCCTTGGCCTGGAACCCCTTTACATTTTGTATGACATCTGTTAGCCCTGTGAGAAAATCATCAGTGGCCTGCGATATCTAAACTGGCACTGAAATAAATAAGAGTATTTGCATTGCATATTAATTTTACACTGCCGTAAAAATGGTAAGTAGAAAAGTGAAAAACTAAAGTGGTCTTTAACTGAGTAATCTTTTAATATAATAGCATCTTCACTAAAACATCATGTTCACTGGTTTGCATAAACATTCTTATACCATACTTGAAAAAAACAAGATTAATTTCTGTCAGCAGTACTGATTGTACAACTGAGCTGGATATCTAAGGACTCCACTATTGTCCACTCACATTGTTGACTCTTATCCCTCCTGTGAGACAAAACTCTCAAACTGGAGAAATATTGTGTTAGCTCGCTACAAAAAATAGGGGAAGAGGAAAAAAAGGATGGTAGATCTGAGACAGGTAAGCATAGAGATAAAAACAAAACATTTTTCTTTCCATGGTATACTAAAAGAGGATTATATATCAGTCTCAGAATAAGGAGGAAAAATATGTTATGTAGAACACTTACAATGTTGTATCATTATGAAACATATCTAATAACATACTTACTGTAAAACTCCAGAGCAGCTAATAACCCTAATCCAGGAATGATCTTTTCATGACACTCTACTGAAAAGCTGGTCTTCACTTTCCCAAAGACCTGACATTTTGCTAAAAAGAACAGGCAGATGCAAACAAACTGGGCAGCACAAAGTGCAGACTTACTGCCAGTAAACCATGCCAGTGTAGAAATACATCAATAACCTGAATTCTCACCAAGTTTTGCAGATGTGACAATGGAGAAGAGTTCTAAGGACAGACCAAAGAACAGTTCTTTTGGCATGTTTATGTTGCTACTCTTCTCAATGTGCAAGTGATGAGAATAAATTAAAAATCCACATATGTGCTTTCACAAGAATTAGAGTATGTTGGACTCCAGAAACACAGGCCAAGCAAACTCAGAAGTCAGCATCTCATTTATGATAAAACAGAGCACACAGGCTAAAGAAAAATCACAAAGAATTCTGAAAACTTTCATCTCACAGTTTCCAAAACTTGTATCTGATGCAATTAAAAGGGCATTTTGGAAGAACAGGATAAATTAGTTGAAGCAACGCTCGGGGAAACCAGAGTTACAGTGCTGACAGAATACTTGAGGCTCTTACTCCTACAAATTACCTCCCTTTGCAGAATGCTAACCTGGATGGACAAATTGACCCAATTTAGCAAATTTGATTTATCCCATCTCTCAATTCAGACTTGCAAGTTCCACCTACTGCTGCAGCATTCTTTCATTCTACCCAAGGAATCCAAAATAGAGATACTTGTAATAAAGTTTGCTCTCTGATTTACCTTCATACCAAAGTGTTCTGCATTAGCAGGTAACTGAGTGAGAGGAAAAGGATTCTAAAGACAAGCACTGCCATAGTGCTGGCAGCTCAGACTCCACCTCAAACAAAGACTTCAGTTCTACCTCAAAACAGTAGAAGGAATTCAAAGAAGAGCAATGCAACTGTGAAGAAGGAAAGTATTTTACCTATGCTGGAATAAAACTTTGTTAACTAATGACAGTTGTAGCAGTTAATTATCTACAAAGACATGGCAAACCTAAGCAGAACAAAAAGACGTTGTCAGAATGGTAAAAAAAGCTGTAACCAAAAGAAATGTCATTACAAGAAAGGAAAATGCAAAAGCACCTTTTAAGGTGGGCTCTACTGGAATAGGGAAAAACTTCCCAAGGAAAGCCCCATTCCCTGAAAAATTTGAAATCAGACTAAAAAAGCTAACCTGGAGCCATAACATTGCAAAAATAATAAAAATGTTATATGAATTGCCTGATTTTTTCATAGAATTTACATGAAAGCTTTGCTATGTGGGCTGCTGTACACATCACACAAAGCACATGTGTAAGAAAAGCACAGGTGTTCTTAACTACAAATGAAAACATTCTTCTATCCCGTTTTAGCTTCCAACTTTCACACGATTCCACCAGGCATAAATGTAGGTGGCAAAGTATAGAGGAAATGATACTGATTTGAAGAAAAAAGTAGGTGGGCTGTCATCATAATGCACCTGCCCACCCCACCTCCTACTGCCATATAAACAACATTAAAAATAAAAGAAAATACTATCTTTAGGTTATTTTGACTACTCCTGTGAAACTGTTGAACAGGATATTCAGAGCAAAAAAGAGCATCTAATAATTGTTTAACTTCAACTTTCAGCACTCATTCCTTTGATCACAGTCATCCTAAAATTTTGCCACAGAAACCATGCTACAGGCATTTTGATGTACATGTTTTACTCCCACTTTTTTTATATGAAATAATTCTTATTGAATGATACACCAACTTTTGAAAGCAAAATAAATAGTGGGAACAAAAAGCTCAAATCACGCAGTTCTCGTAATGCACACTAAACTAAGAATAGCATTTGATCTGTTTGTTTCAGAATTTATAAGGTGCTGTCAGAATTTGCCATTTTTCTGTCAGATGGTTACCCTACCTCAGCTCATGAAAGGATATCTGAAATAGTTTCCATTTGACCCACATATCAGTTGCTCTTTTATGTTCTCACCTCCTATACTTACCATTCTGCTGCATAAACCAGGCATCCCTACCTGGTCATTGTAACAAAATCCTCCCATTAATGACCAGCCTAATACAGCACCAACAGCTATTGAGAAACTATACAATAAAAACTATGTTATTTATGCATTCCTTCCTTAGGTGAGAAACTTAAGAGTTACTTAATTTATCATTTTAATCTCCTTTTTCCCAAGTGATTTTTATATTCCTTCACATCCTACATTTCTTCACAAGGCTCCTAGCAACATCCCCCAGGCAAAGGCTTTCTGGAGCAAATTCTCAAGTGGAGCAATGACATCTTTACGTCAGCTAAGAATCTTTTTATTACATACACAGCACTGATCAAACGCAGTGCTGTCCGTCTGCAGAGTCACCCTCTGCTCAGAAAAGCTCCAACTCTTCCTCCAAAATAAACAGTCATGCCGAAAGATCCTTAAATCAAAATAATTATATTCATCAGTAAAGTGCAAAAATTTCAGCATTAATGGAGAGCCACCAGCTGCAGTTGCACAAATTATAAAATGCAGAGTCACCATATTTAGGGGTCCGAATAAATATCGTTCCTCTTTGCTGCCATCTATAGACAGACTTCAAATTTTTTTAGAGATCTACTTTTTCATTCCTGATATATATTTAATAACTGCATCTCAACATGCCCTACAAAACCCTTCAATACAAAACAGTATTTCCTCAACATATTAGAAGCTTCAGGAAAAGCTGAGCCCAAGTGATGGGTCCCTGAATGGTACTTTGGTGATGTCACACTGCATGCTGATCCTGAGCAAAATCCTCAGCTGGGAATTAGTGGCTCATAGTCCCTGTCCAATGCATGGGAGGAATTGAGCCACACATAGATGTCCCTCAGAAGCCATATGAGCTGCCAAAAGTGAAAAGGAGACTCTAAATCTCTAGGACAGTCATCTTAAACACCTTTGCTTGAGTTCCCAGAACATCTAATGCTTAATAGTTGTAGCATTACTACCTGCTGCTGGCTTCAGACAGAAGACTTGCCAGTTTCACAGCTGTAGGAGGCTATAAATCAGTTTCCCTCTCTGCATAAAAAAGAAATTCAGTAGCAAAAGGGGTACAATTTTAAAAGCCCCACACCTCAGATGCACAGTGGAGACAGCGTAACACAGTATGGTTGCTTATCTATGTATCTCTATTAAATAAATAAATTTTGAAGTTTAAATTTAAAATTTAAACTTCAAAACATATGGCTACAAATATACAACACTATGCTTGCTCGGGGCCGAACTGAACGTAGAATGGGTGGGTTTGGAAGGCACATTAAGCATCACCTCATTCCAAACCCCTGCAGGCAGGGACACCTCCCACTAGAACAAGTTGTTCAAAGCCCCATCCAGCCTGGCCTTGAACGCTTCCAGAGATGGGACAGCCACAGTCTCTCTGGACAGCCTATGCCGGTGCCTCATCCTTCACCACCCTCACAGAGAAGTTTTCTTCCTAGTATTCAATCTAAACTTACTGTGTTCCAGCTTCCAGCCATTCCCTCTTGCATATCATCTGCTATGCAATAAATTCATCACGCATGAAAATACCCCTTAGCCTGAAGGTCAGAACGCTCGTGTGGCGCAGCCCCCTGGGAAGGTGCGAGCCTCCACACGCCGCAAGCCGGCGTTAAACCCCTCAGTGTTCCGCTGTGAAACGCTGCACTGCGTGCGCCATCTAAGCACCAGACTGAGGTGACAGCTCATTTACACAGCCCTGCTGAGGGGCTCCGGGAGCTAGCCCAGCTCCCCCCTTACCAGCACCGGCGCGCCCCGGCCTCGCAGGGTGCGGGGGCCCCGCGGGGCTCCCTCATGAGGTGCCGCGGACTGGGCGGGGATGCTGGGCGTTCCCGGCCCCGGGGAGGGGATGCAGCGGGCCGAGGATGCAACAGAGCATCGCCAGCCGGTCCGGGGAGGACTGCCCTGCTCTGCTCTGCTGCGGCCTCACCTTGTCTTCCGTGTCCAGTGTTGGGCGCCACAATATTAAAAAAAGGCATTAAGCTGTTAGAGAGCATCCAAAGGAGCGGCACGAGGATGGTGAAGAGCCTTGAGGGGAAGCCGTATAGGGAGCGCCTGAGGTCATTCGGTCTGTTCAGCCTGGAGAAGAAGAGGATGAGGGGAGATCCCATTGCAGTTACAACTTCCACGTGAGGGGAAGAGGAGAAGCAGACACTGATCTCTTCTCTGTAGTTACCAGTGACAGGACCCGAGGGGACGGCCTGAAGTTGAATCAGTGGAGGTTTAGGTTGGATGTTAGAAAAAGGTTCTTACCCAGAGCGTGCTTGAGCACGGGAACAGGCTCACCAGGGAAGCTGTCAAAGCACCAAGCCTGACAGAGCTCAAGAACTCTGCTCTGGGACACAGGGTGTGATTCTTGGGGTGTCCGGTGCAGGGCTAAGAGTTGGACTCGATGATCCCTGTGGGGCCCCTCCAACTCAGAATATGCCGTGATTATGTGAGGGGAAAGCCAGGAGCAATGCTCTGGGGTGGCCACTGTGGGCTGTGCCTCAGCCGTAGCTGCTGCAGGGCCCTGCGGGGCAGGAGCACACACAGAGGCGGTCAGTCTTTGCTCCTTTTCAGACTCAATCGTTTCAAAGAGTCACAGCTGGACAGAACCTCTGGAGATCATCTAGCCCAACCCCCCCACTCCGCCCCTTCCCTGGCCAAGGCAGGGTCACCTGGAGCAAGTTACACAAGATTTCCACTCAGAGATCCCAGAAACATCTGCTTCCACCCAGCCATTAGCACTGTGCAGGCCAGGGTAGCAGCTGTGGGTGAAAATACACTGTGGAAAAACCCCGAAACACTGGTGAACCACACACGTCAGTTAGAGAGTGTTGTTCTGGCTACAGACAGAAAAGGAACTGAATCCAAAGCATGCAGGTAGTAGAACAGAGGGTTTATCACTTCCCTCTTCATTTGCACTTGGCACCTCATTCCTGTTTTTAACTTGTTCCCATGCCATTATTTCTTGCTAGTCTCAGTCACCCAGATCAGGATACTTGACTGGTTCCAGAAAAGTTGAGTAAAAACTTAGTAATATTGTGCTACCAGTGCTTTTACCATTTTGCTTTTACAGTGCTGGATGTGATAACCAGTGTCATACACTGGAGATCCTAAGAAACACTTAGCTGCTGATAAGGTCCTAAAATTACACTGCTAAAACAAATTAGCTGAAACATCTTTCAAATGTGTGTCATTTGATAATCAAAGTTTCATTTGTACAGTAGTTAGTCTGTAACATTGATATTTTTTTTTCTGCTTAACACAGAACTCCTTTGTCATATTCCTTCAGATAAAGAATGTGAATCAATAGAGCATTCAGAACATTCAAAATGTCATGCTTTTTTTGGTATTCTTTACTGTCTAAGTTATTTTAATTCTGTCCATGCCTTCTTTTTCTTCTACTTATTTTTTGCTTCTCTGTTCCCTGTTGTCAAAGGTTTCTCTCATCTCTCCATTTCTGTTGGCTATGCTTCTAGGACAGTGGCTTTCTTGTGGCCATCTGGACAACTCTACTAATTTGAGCAGCTGCTCCTAAAATTAAAGTGGTCTTGGAGGAATTTATGCCATTTGGATATTTTGATTTTTTAAAATCTGTTTTAGTATTTCATATAATTGAAAGTTTATACCTGAAGCGATTTATATACCCAGAACCCTTTTTTTGTTGCTTTTTGCTTTGTTTTCCTACAAGGTGGTGACTTCTGCTCCTTTTCCCCCAGTGTGTCCAGCAGCAGGTGCAACTGGTGCTGGCAGAGCTGTCTGACAGCAAGAATAAACTGACCTGTGACAAAGGAAAACTTCAGGTACCTCCCAGCATCCTATTTTGCACCTCAAACTTGGTTTTTATTAATCTAAGGTTGTTTAACCTGAGCTCTTAGGTATGTCATTTGGAGGGAAGTGCTTATTTGTTTTCTCTACTTATTTGTGTAGTGTCAAACACATAGTAAGAGAGTTCTGTATCAAAATCGTCTTCAGTTCTGCTCATACTGCCTTTGGGAGTTAAGATACTGTTGATGAAGCATCTCTAGGATTTGGGATAATTAATTTACTTAACGTGTGAAAATAGAATGGCTAAGAGCCACCAGGGGGCATTAAAACAAAATAGATGAGTGAAAATTGGTTGAAAGATTGGAAACATACAAAACTTTATGAAAAAAATTGCTAATTAATGAAGAGGAAGGCACACTGTGATGGTAATGAAAAATAAGAAGTAAAGCTTTACTTCATGGTGACATATGTCATAGAATTTGGGACAGCAGTGAAAAGATTTCTACCTTTCTTCAAACAGCACAGAATGTGTAGTGATTATAAGAGAGCAAGAAAGCTGCATTTATGCAGTCCTGATGGAAGTGACTGTAGGAAGTGACCAAGACATTGTGCTTAGATTAAAACTAAGTGAATCGTTATCTTGCAATTATTTCTATGGAAGGATAAGTTAGAAATGATTCCTGCTTCTCCTGCTATGAGACTCAGAGAAAAGAAACCAGTTGCTCTGGGTAAAGAGACATTGTCACTTTGCTTCTGGGTTCCATTTAAAACAAGGCCGTTCTATTTCTGCACTAAAAGCAAGCTCTGCTATTTTGTCATGTCTCTTTCTTTAAGACTGAAATGCAAAAGCTGGATAACAAGATATTAATTCAGCATGTGCACCAAGGAACCCTTTCAATCTCAGCTATAATCCTCTAGTGAAGAGGCGCACGTGGGGCCTTTTCAACTAAGGGAAACTAAGTGGCACTTATCATACTTAAAAAAAAAAAAAGTTTTCATCTTTTTCTGTGAATCACTTCAATTTAGTGGGGTTTGTAAAAAGGGATTTCATTCCCCAGAGCCTATTGTTTTTATCAGGCTCAGGACGTGTCTTATCCAACCCAACAGAAGTGTTGTGGCCAAGTAAATTGACCCCCTGTGCTGCTCTTGTGTCACTGTATGTGACATCATGCAAAGCCACCCACCACACCCCCTGCCCTGAGATCATTTGTGCTTGCATCACCTTGTTCTTACACTGTTGTACCACAATATCCAAATTATTATAGCTTGCATGGATTATTGTAGTAGTTTGGTGTGAAAATCTAAGGGATTAGATGTTTATAGAGTGTTAACAACGTGAAGTGAAATAAAAGTAAGAAAGGTGCCACAGCCTCAGGTCTTACTTGCTGCTTTATCAGCTGAAGTATTGTTCTATGATTAGAAAGAGATCCTAATAGCAAAAGAGTATTTCTATAGCACTTGTCAGGTAAAGTTAGTCTGCCCTCACTTTCTCAGGAGTTTGTGGCACTCAGCATCTGTTTTCCCCCTTTCCTAAGCCTCTGTATTTTAGGCTCTGTTGGAGACCCATCTTGACTTCACCACCCCTCAAAGAGAGGGGCAACTCCTTTTCATGGCAAAGCAAGAGGGCATCACAGAGCTCCTACCCCTGTGTACAGGAGAAAGATGTGAAGGATGTGCTGTTCCTGCCCCTCTTGCACAGAGCTCAAATGTGGAACAGCACATGTTCACTGTTCTCTCTGCAGTTCTAATTACACCATCTTGCCTAGATCACAGCTGGCCTAGAAGCAACAACTCACCAGTAGCTGACATCTAAGTTTGACAGCCTGCAGCTACAAGTTCTGAAAAACCACGAGCCAGGAAGAGAGCAGCTCCAAAAAGGAGGTAAAAGAAAGCAAGCACATGCATTTCCAAGAGGGAAGCAAACAAAAATGACCTGAGTGGTATTTTGCAGGCTGTTATCAGTCAGGATTTCAGTTTTCTAGACCTTCTTTTGTAGTTCCTTTTACACAGGGGTGCAGAGCTGACCCCCTCTTCAGGTTTAGTTCGTTTCCTCCCCTTTTGCCAAAAGACATATTGAAGCAGCCAAGAATATCATAGGTACAGGGACTGTTCTGTACTTAGAAAACGTGTTTTGTACACACTTCATGTTTAGTTGATGTTCATTCAGTGAACACTCATCTGAAAGCTAACAGCTAATCTATTTTCCTCTGCATTCAGCTCCAGGTCAGTGATTTACCTACCCTTGTCCATGCCCTCTACAGACACCCTCCGAAAATCGTGCTTACCTTCTTTGGGTAGGTTCGTCAGCCTCCTCCATAATTAGTTCTTGTACAGCCGTGTAATTAGCTTTTAAGAGATGTCAGTATTAAACTGCTAAAACTTCATCTCTTCTTCAGTAACGACAAAGATTCCCCAAAGAGTAATCAGCTTCATAAAACAGCCCATCTTTTCCCAGGAGAAAAAGCGAGGAGCCTCCCCCTCATACCTCCCTGGACAGACGGGGCAAAGACCAGACCTCCAGCTCACCCCTGGAGAGCTCCACGTGAGCTGTGCAGGAAATGAGCTCATCTGCCTGGGTGATTCCCAGCCCTGGGAGAGCATCACCTGCTGCCAGGAGACTCCCTGCTAGCACCCAGGTGTGGAAGAATCTGGAACTTTACTTGATCTAACAGTTACATAGGTGTGAATTGCTGAGGCCACCTGCAGATAAAAGGTGCTCAGAGGGCACCCATCTATAGGGAACCTAGGAATTCTTGTTTAAACCCTAACATCTTACTTTGTCTTTTTGACTCACGTTCTTTGCATTATGAGACTGGTATTAAATCTACTATTTATAACAAAACAATTCTTTATTTATAATCACTGTAAACCATATGCTGTTGATATGCTACATGTTTGTTTTCATCCCTTCCCTTTCATCAGCTTTAGACTGAGGCCTGGCAGGTGCTATCAAAATAAAGACCGGTTTGCAGAGGGTTCAGGTGAATTACCGAAGACAGAGTCATGTGCCTGTGGCTGGATGCTGACGTGACTGGGGCAGGGAGGAACTGGCAGGACTGGCTGCTTATAATGGGAGATGATATCTGGGTCATGAGAGAACATAGGCCTTGGGCTATTTTAGGAGCATAGAAGGAATTCATTAGGTGTGTGATGTTACACCACACATCACCTTACCCTCATAAGAATTAGTGGAATTTGTTCAAGCTCTCCTACTGTGGCATGACAGACTTGGGAAAGAGGAGTTAGAACAGGAGACTTATGTCATAATTTGCTGAAGATGATTACAACATGGACAGTTCTCAAGACCAAAGATCAGCTCATCTCCATCACGGCCTACTCTTCCACGTGGTGTCAGTAGAACCTGGCTTCAGGACAGGTGGTGTTGCACTGTGACCTGCTTCAGCAGAGCTGCTCACCACCTCCTCTGCGATCCATGGCACTACTGTTTCTGTGGGACCGATACACGTTATTTGTCATACTTGTTCAGTAGAGCAGGGACAAAAGTCCTGCATGCCTCTGGAGCCTAGGGCTAGCCCAAGGACACTCTGGAATTGTCTCATTCTGCTCCCCCACAAATTCGGCCCTGAACTGTAATTTATATGGTAGGACTCCAGACTAATTCAAGAGCCTCTCTCCCTTGAGGCAAATGGCTGTTCTGAGGATGAAGGGATGGCTGAGCACACCAGCAAAGCTAAACACACCTGAGCTTCATGAAACTGTGCTGCTGAAAATTGGGTGTATGCCATATGGCTTTAAGTTTGTCCTGTTCAGTAGGATATATGTTAGCTGAGAATAAGTAAACATCATTAACCTCAGAATTTTTATTAACAAGTTCAGAAAAAGAACAAAAATCACACTGATTTCAGTAAAACAAAGATCAACCCCTTCAAATTCAAAAATTGCTAGGAATATGAACTCCTAGAAAATTCCGAGTATTTTAAAGATCTTGAAATACTGAATTCTTCATCCTCTAGGATGGTTCTACATTATTGTAACTTAATGCTGCACTTTAAAAAACCCTCATCACCAGTGAATATGGCTTCTTCAGCAACCTCACTAGTAATTAGTTGAAATACGGCACACTGTACATTTTGCACACACCCCCACCCCCCACCCCCGAAAAGCCCTTAGCAAATCACTCTGGGCCTCAGTTTTCACTGTTTGATTCTATATACAAGACTGAGTATCAGTTTAGAGAGCAGTGCACCAAAGGAGAAGAGCTAAAACCAGCCCCTCGTGAGCATCTTGGGGGTGTGCTCAGAATGCCCAGTTCCCATCCACACGTGGTACAGTGCAAATAGCAGAAGTCCACAAAGCCACAATACAGCACCAGCCACATCTCTGACCCTCTGCAGAAAAAGTTGTACTTAAAACCAGCTTCCCCAGCACTGCATAATGCAAAGGTCAATCCAACGGGTATCAATTCCACCCGCACAAACCTCATCACACAACTGCATAGGTATACAACATCTTCTGTGCCATTCTGGTGTTCCCACTGCTCTGGTAAATGAGCGACAAGTTAAAGGCAGTATCTCTTCTCAGGTCTGTCTGATCAGTTTCTATTCCCTGTAAAAATAATTATTAAAGAAAGTTATCAATATGCAAAAACAGTACAAAACTGAAACATGAGTAGCCATAACAGTGGAATCAGATTACATATTCATGGCTAAGAAAGGCTTTCAGCTGTATGGAAACAGAACAAGTATTCCATTCCTTGTGCTCACCCTCTTTAAGGAGTTTCCACATCATGTTCACCAATTTTATCACCAAAGTTATAAAATTACATACTCAAAACATTAGCTGTTAGTTATAACTAATAGCCAGCTCATAAACCCAGGAAACTACTACCTTAATTTGTCTTTGTATGCAAAGTATTTGTTTCTCCAACCAGAATGTGAATACTGCCTGCATCTTTTACAAGAGGGTCACAAGACTGCTGCTCTGAAGTACCAGGGCTGACCAACACAGCTCTTACTTCACCAACCCTGCCTGTTTTCTAAACACGTTTGCAATGTTTCTACCTACCCATGCCACACCTAGGCAAAAACTTTCTCTCAGACCAGACTGGTAAATGTATGACATGTCAATTAGGATTCAATACAGATCAATTAGAATTAAACCATGGCTCAGATGCAATTAGGCATTCCTAACACTGGTCCATCTTGCTCCAGTATGCTGTTTTATAGCATAGGTGAGTATACAGAACTTCAAGTTATAATTTATTGCAGGTAATATATAGAAAGGTCAGCTACTCAATCAGGTAAAGTTGTTTAACAATCCTTTTTGCTGCTGCTTCAGCCTATGAGTAAATCCTTCAAAACTGATAATCCTTTGAACTTAACACATGCTTAAACTTATTACCAAGTGACAGTGAGATCTGGGCTTCCAATGACAAGGAATTCAAACAGAAATTGAAGGAGATGCAACTACACAGACTTTATGTGTAAAATTTTACTATGACTAAGAAATTCTTCACATTTACCTGACATTATTCTCCATCCATAACTCACAAAGTTACAGTACCTCTAAGGTGAGGGGAGGAAGTTCAAGTACTCTTTGGTAATAGTGGATGGCCAGGTGCAGCAGTCCCAGCTGGTGCAGGCCACGGCCGAGGTTGTAGAAAGACTCCTGACACGGTCCGCGCAGGTCCAAGTAGCGGTGAAGGAAGGAGAATCCCTGTAAGAGAAATCGAGCACACAACTTTTTCCTCCCCTCCCGTGCATTTTCTTTCGTTACCACTTTGGAGTGTGATGATTCTGCTGTAAATAGAGGACCTTCTTTCTAGGGACCATGTTGGTAATCAGAGAAGGTACCTCCTTCAATAGGAGGAATTAGTTCAGACACAAGCAGCTAATGATCATAATTTAGGTCAGCAGTAGGTCACTGTGGTTGAATTACTAATTAACTACCATAGCAGCAAGAAATGATGTAAAATCATTGAGTACAGTAAGCAGGAAATGAGAAGAGAGAGAGCAGGGAACTGTATTGCCAGGGGGTAACATAAATAGGACATTGTTCAAGTATGTTATAAAAGGAGAACAGGGCAGCCCTGTAAGAAAGGAAGGCTGGTTACAGAAAAAAAAAGTGGATAAAAAAATTAAAATGAGGTCAAAGTTTGCAAGTTCAAAATGTCTTGAAGTTGGACACTTTCATAACTGGTTTTGTATTGGAGTAGTTGGGGACCTATAGCTTTTGTCAAGATCAGTGCAAGCTTCAGTCTTTCAGCAATTTCAGAAGTCACAAAAGCTCAGGATCCTCACCATATTGTGCTGACTCCAAGCTTAGCAGCTACAGGAATTAAAAGGTATTTCAAGTTAATGAAAATACTTGGTGGAAAGTAGAGGAAATTACTTTCAAGATTCTGTTTGGGAATACTCAGTCCATGGTTTGTAACTGGATCTTGTAGATGAAAAGAAAAATACAAATAAGGAATCTGAAAATTTGAGGGTAGCCTAAATTGGAGCTCACAAGTTCTTTAAAAAGAGAGCTGTAAGAGGCATCCGAAAGTGGAAGACAAGGGGAAAAAACCCACTTTCTAAGCCTGTAAAATTTGCTTCAACAATGCAATTTATGAGGCATATCTACAACGGGCACGTGGCATAGATTCCACTCTACAGCAAGGCAGGCCAAGAAAAATTTGAAAGAAATCCAGGTTACAGCCACCAAGAAATTAGTAACATTTTCACAAACAGCTGGCAGCTGTTAAAATCAGTGTGAGTAACAAGCTACCTTTACCCATAGGGAGAGGAAATTCAGATGGTGTAACTATAGTTCAAAAGCACATTCATCTGTGCTCATGTTTTGCCACTTCCCTCTTTTGAAATGCCATCTTAATTACGAAAATTATTTAAACAGAGTGTGTTGTAGCCACTAGCATCTGCAAGATACAAAGCCAGGAAACACTGTGTAACAATAATCACACTGCCTCACCTGTACTAGAAGAGCATGTCTTTTCAGCACATATTTCTGAGAGGCCATGTGGATGAAAGTCAGGCCAATACAAAGACTGTACAAAGGTTCATCTGGGTTTGCACGGAACGCTTGCACATACTGACCTAAAAGCAAATAAATGAATCAAAATGTTGGTTGTGAAAAGCATTCCTTAAGAATTTCAGGGCAAGAAATGAAATATTGGAATTAGAAGTGTGAACTAAGAAAAGACAACAGTTTAATACACCTACATCAAAATACACAGGAAAAAACAGAGAAGAAGATTGTGTATTTTCAGCACCCCTTGGATTCTGAAGGAAGAATGCAGATTATGATGTAAAAACAGAAGCAGAAAGCAATCAGACAAAGAAGGCAAACACGGTCCTTGCTGGGATTTAAATGTGACATTTGGAGGGCTTGACTGAAAGCAGTAGGTTTACTTCAAAGGCCTGCTTAAAACATGCAACCAGCTGTATTTGCTGTTTAAATTGTGCTGGTTCTGTCCTTATTATCATCATGAGCCTCCAATTATCTTTGCAAGTTAGTTATATTTGCAATGTGTGCTAAACTTGAAATGTGCCAGCTTAATTTTTATTAGCAAAACCCTTCAGCAATGCTCTGATTTGTGTACAGAATAATTAAAGCAGCAGACTAGCACTGTGAACCTATAATTTTCTGATGAAAAAAAAATCTTTCTCTTTTTATAAACTTTCACTTGTTCTATTTGTTGATATTAGAACATGACAGATATTACCAAGAGCATGCTTGAAACTGCCAGACACGAAGGCATTGTGCCCGTTGAGGACACACAGCACATGATTGTCAGGATTTTTCAGCATCAGGCGGAGACAAAAGCGATGGTGACGGACATCCTGAGACTGCATAGTGACTTGATTGAAGATGTTCCACAGCTGGGGCTTATTGACATTTTCCATTACCATGATTCTATGAGAATGAGAAGTATGCCAGAAATTAGTCAATGCTATGTAGTAAATACTGTATCTTCAACACAACCTCAGCAGTTCAGGGAAGATTACCAAGAACAGACACTCAAAGAGAAGGTCAGTGACTGAGGCAAAGATGAGAGTGAAAAACAGAACCAGTGGTTCTGGCCAAATCAACCAACCTATTGCACTGTGCATTTTGGAATCGGAGGCTATTGGAACGCTCCTTCAGTTTCAGTAGCCTTCTCTTTTAGCCAAGGCTGAAAGCATCAGCCTGCCTCCTTCAGCAGTATCATCAGCAGCATGACTGCAGCCTCAGTGGGGGCAATTACAGCACAGACTGCTCTGCTTTCTCAGTAGCCCACCTGATGTAGTTGTAAGCTTTTCTGAAGTTCTTGTCCAGAATTGCAGCAGAGAGCCCAAAGTACTCCAGCTCCTTGCGCTTTTGTCTATCCTCATAGAATGAGTAATATTCCAGTGAGGAATCCACAAGCAGCTCTGCCTCCTTGTACCGGGAGAGGTCGCACAGGGCATATATAGCCTTCAGGAGGAGGTTCCACCAGTCATCTTTTGTCAGAACACTTGTGAGAACAGCAAAAATTGCTAAAAATATTGGAGCCAGAAAGTTGAGAAAAATTAGAACATGAAATAAAAATTTTTACAAAATAGATGCATACATCAAACTGATATTTTCAAAGACCTTGTAGCACTACCAGCTAATATGAAGTATTTACTTTTTCTCAGTTTAAGGGCAGTTTGTAAAACTCCAGCAAAAAACACTCACAATGTGGGAACAAAGGGCAAGCAATACACCCAGTTCAAGCTGCAAACATACTACATGAATGCAGTGAAGTTACTCTCCCTAATTTATCAAGCAGTGCTTAAGAACATGTAGTCTGGCTCGACCAAGCCTGGGCCAGCCAAAAAAAATCACGCCACTTTTAAAATGTATTTGTATTACGTTCTAGATTTGCGTGTATGATATTTGCCCTGAGGAGAATGTCAGCCCATAAAATCTCTAGAGGCCCTTCTCAATACCTGTTATTCTGTTCTTATTATTTTTCTCTGAATGGGGACTGTTCCCTCAAGATACATTATCTTCAGTTTTGCTGCCTTCTTTGCCCCAGAAATAAAGCAATGTTAACATGAACTGCATGGATTGAGCATGCAAAATAGTAACATTTCTATCATTTTTCAGAACTATGGAGTTCACCTTGTTGCTTTGTTTTTAATAAACAATCTGTGATTTGTTACCTTTTGCATCGCAATTTGCTGTCTCTTGGTCATCATTGTCAGAAATTTTATCCCTCGACACCTTAATAAGATAGAGGTGTCTCTCTCCAGATTTGGAACTAGATATCAAACACACCTGAGCTCTGCTCATTGCTACCTAGAAACAAATTTAAGGGCAGCATTTCAGATTACAATATAACATCCTATAACAAAGGCAGCTTTATGGCCAATCCATCCTGCTCACGTTGCATCCCAAAACAGTCTGCAACACCACCATACAGCAAGGTCATGAGAGAGAACATTCCCAATGGGAATATCGTCTCTGCATTGTCTCATGCTCCAGTGCAAACTCGGCTAAGCAAAAGCAAGATACAAACCCTTCAAGCTACTTAGAAAGACTTCTCCTGGGATTGGAACATCCCTGGGTATACTGAAATCAAAACTATTTGCATAGAGTCCGAAAGTGGAAGACAAGAGAACTTTCTCTATCAGTTTCAGAAGTATGTGGATAATCAGCTATTCAACCAGTATAATACAAGTCATGGTGCTGAGCAGGTGGATAAAATGGAGGTCCAAATATTCCCCATACTCACTCACTCCCTATTTAAAAATAAAAACCAATTAACACAAAACCACCACCACTGTATTTACTGGCTAAACAAATTCTTATTTTGTCATTTTACCACAAGAAAATAATAAAAAAGGAAATCAAAAAGAAAATTGTTGAAATGGAAGCCAGTATCAACACCTCAAAAAAGCTCTGTGCTGAGTGCTAAAAAGGCAAGAAGCAGCTTTAGAATTCAGTGGGTTGTAAGTACACTGAGAACAGGGAGGTGAAGTTGTATCAATAATTATACACACAAACAGTCCTCTGTTCTGAACACTACAGGCAGAAACACCAGTATTGCAGGCTACCTGCAAGACTGCCAGCTAACAAAATTATGAAACCATTTACATATAAAAGCCCACTAGCCTTCCTCCCGAGTTCATTTGTTGTTTGTCTTGACCCAGGTCACAGCTGCCCAATCGTTTACAGTGCAGTTGGAAAGACTGGCTTACCTTCAGCAGCATTGCCAGCATTGTGAGCAACGTGTCAATGTAACCATACATTTTGCCTTGGGAATACAACAGTGTCGAGCGATGGAGAAGTAGCTTTAATTCCTGGACAACAGTGAACATTATTATTCAACCTCTTGCACAGAATAAGTTTATAAAACAAACAATTTTGACTCAGTACAGTACTAACAGGATTGTAAAAGCTTCCAGAAAGCTGTAAGAATCTGTAGCAGCAGGTAAGCTCTCCCTAACTGCTCTCAGGCGTTACTGTTCTCCAGTGTCAGAGAAATCTGGCATGACTCTGACCTAGGGTGAAGGTGCTTCTAGAGAGGGGAATCAGAACCTCTGCTTACAATCAACAGAGGCCGAACCACGTAGCTCACATGCAGCAACCACTGATCAACTTGACGTAGACTGAGTGATGTCACAACTGGCTCTCAGCGGCCAAAAGCTTGTGCATTGCACAGAAGTTATGAGGTGCAACAGAGGAAATACTGAGGGAGTGCTCAGGGAGAAAGCCAGGAGGACGTGTCCTTGATGCTGTAATGAATCAGTCACTTTGCAAGCTCACCATGGGGAAATAAGTCGGAATCCCTGGTCCTATGCAGACATCTCAGACTACTACCACAGTTTGGCAGAAAAATACATCCTGAATGGAAACACAGAACACTTTACCTACCTGCTGTGCAGCATTAGCATCCTGAGCCAGTGTATCCGGGTCATACATTGGTTCCAGCGCCTCCAGAGCTTTCTCAGGTCGGCCCAGCTGCTGCTGAAGTGTTGAAAGTGAGATTCTTGCATCGAGATGCAATGGAGCAAGATCAACAACCTTGGCATAGCTCTCTGCGGCACGCTCCATGTGTCCCAAAGCCTTCAAGCACTCTAGAAATACCGTAAGCAACACAACACATTTAAGTGACAGAACAAGAAGAGTTCAAAGTTTGCAAATAAGTTAACACACCTTTTTAGTAAAACCACCCAAAACATGTATTTTTAAGTGAAAATATTCAGATATGCACTGATGCATGCTGTTTCACTTCAAGCATCATCAGTTGACACAGGATGAAATACGGAATAGATGCTGCTTCTTACTAACGTGAACATAAAGTACTTAGAGCTGACGTAAATTTCAGTGTATATGAAGACCAAAAAAATACCATGCTTGACAGAATCGTCATGATGAACTTCAATTACAGTTCTGCAAATACCAATTATCATTCAACCAGTCAATCTAAAATTCCTGTGATCTTGGATAAAGGTCACTAGAAACGCTCAGCATTGTATTATCATCTCTCAGTCCCCCACGTCCAGCAGTCCTGCCTCTTCTCACCTGCATGCCGAAGCCACACAACAGCCAGGTTGTATCGTTCTGAACAGACAAGGGAACTCAGGAGAGGCAGTGCTGAGTTGTATTCGCCAACATCCAGAAATGCCTCTGCGACATCCAAATACAAGTCACCCATTTCTTCTGGATTTTGTTCCACCAGAGTAGTCAAAAGAGGCTTTAAAAAACCCATACAAACACTTAAAGCACAAATAATCACTGAGAACATTTCTTTAAGGCACGGTTATTGAAAGCCTACATTTTTATCCAACTATTTTTATTATATTTGCTTTCTGAACAATACTGTCTTTATTTAAATGTTAGTTTAGAAGTGAAAAATAAAAGATCTGAAATTCAGAATTCCTGAAAAAGCCCCATTTTTCTATTCTAGATGTTTCACACATCCAGTGGGTTAAAGTGTCCATCAGTGAGGAGCATCGTTTATGAAAGAACAGTCTTCAGACTTACTATAGCTTTAAAAAAAAGTGAAAACGTGTTCCTTAGTGTTCAACAGCTTTGCAACGTGGTTCTGGGCCTGTCACAGCACACAGGCCATGACTTACTGTGCTTTAGTAATACTTCCACTGGAGGCATAATTTCTAAGGACAAAGATGTTTTTTCTGCTATTATAGGCCTGTGAGGTTTCTCTCTTGGAGTGAGAGAGAAGCAAAAAGAATCTCTGCAGCTCCCTCAACCACCTCAGTCTATGAAAACAGGAACAATTACTTGCTTTTGTAATTTCTTAGAACATTCCCCGCTTCTGAGTTGGTTTCCACTTACACTGAGTGGCTCCAGGATGTTCAAGTGAATCAAGCACACCATCAGCTTGACCGTGATGTCTATGGGAACACCCTCAGGTATGCAGCAGCTGACCTTCTCCGCAGCTGTGACAAGATAAAGAATTTACTTCTGAACCCAGCGGCTTTAACAAGCACTTCACAAGCACCACATTCCCTCCAGGCCATGTTCAGTTCCACTGAAGAAAATATCCCTATCAACTCTAGCAAGTGTTTGTCTCCCCTACTTTTTCTCCTCCTCTGTCTTTTCCAAGAGTTGGAGCAACGTCTTCCTGCTGACTCTGAGACTAATAACTCCATGTGAGGTACCCAGTGCTGTCAGCCTGCATCGACTTCAACAGCAGGATTCCACAGGACATGCTCAGACCCTTTGCCGACTTAAGAGGTACTTGCTTAATAAAGCGTTCCTTTAACAATTTATGCACCTGTACTCTCTTCTCCTTGTTTTTTTTTTGGAAGGAAATGCCCTGTATTAAGGTTCTTGTTCTTGCTAAGTCCTGTGTACCAGGCACTGCCTGAACACATTGTTAAACACATCACCTACAGAACTTCACACAACAGGTAGACTGAATGTAATCTGATCAGAATGCAAACACGAGGCACAGTAGTTACCCATGACAGTACCAGCAAATGAAAGGCCACACAATAAAATTCCATTATCATGGGTCCTTCACATATAGTCACAACATCTCCTTAATTCCTATTTAAGATCTCCTTCACTTCAGTGCTTACACCAGATATTCAGAGTGATTGCTAAAACCTGAGAAAACTGTGATTTCCAACCTAAAGTTTCCCTTTTACCTCCTACATCCCATTACTGCAAATCACAACATGCAGACTAATTCATCATTCTCTGAACACTGTAATAACCAGCACAAGGGTACCTATTCACCTACCGATATATTTTTACAAAATGAAAAGTGTCTGGCCGGGTTGGAAGGAAGTTCTGAGTAAGGGAAAAAAGAAAAGTACAGAAGAATCCTTTTCTGGATGAAGCCCTGTTTCTGTGCTGTTACAAATCTCCCAGCTATTATATGACTGCAAGCTGGTTCCTAAGCATATGATCAGTTCACAGACTTGTACGAAATTAAAAGAATAAATTACTTACCTGGAGCACTGGATTCAGCAACTGGATGACTTTGGTCGTCAGTCACTGCCTCCTGGCTTTCCTGAGTTTCTACCACTGCACCTGGATCTTTTTTTAAAGATTATCAGATTAACCAGTAGCACCAGCAAAGCCAACAGTTACTTGCTTTTGAATCCATGATTGATTGGCAGCTTACTCTGAAAAGTGGACTGGGTTTTTCTTGTTTTGGTTTGGGTGTTTTTTGTGTTGTGTTGTTTTGTTTTGTTTGTTTGTTTTAAGGACAGCAGAACAGGAAGCAGTTGTAAAAGTTACAAAAGGCACAAAGCAACAGAGGGTGGAGAACCAAGCTCTACTTTAGAAGCTTTCTCTTAACCAATTGCACACAGGAGGTAACTTGGAAACCCTGTGTTCTAATTACTAGACTCATTATAGTTTCGTTTCTTATAAATTATCTGTTGAAAGTCTCCATCAGGACAGTTGTTCATAAATCAACTGTATTTTTACCTGGTCAATCAAAGCAAAAAGCCAACAGAAATGTCTTATACCTGTATTGGGTTTGTGTCAGATTGCTGAAACAACCACTTTAATCACAAACAGACTGTCTGCTTATGGAGTTGGTGTGCTGTGTCCATTCTACAGCCTAAATAAACATTTTCAGACGAAATGACTTTCATAAAGCAGGTTTCTCAAAGACAACCTACTTCATTAAGTTACAAGCTAGTATGCCTAGATTTCAGTTTGATGTTTTTAATAACAGATGCAGGATGTATAAAGAACATTAGTCTTAGGTGAAACGTTGATATTCTTGAGTACAGTTGCCACTAAACTTAGCTTTTCATCTTTTTTTTTAGAAGCTATTTAGCCGGTAGAAGTAGCTGGTCTGATGTAAACACTCAGAGGAATGTTGAGAACTTCAAGAGGCCTCCAGTTGCCTGGAGCGCAGTCCTTGTCTTCAATGAGTCAGCAGGGCTATGTGGACACCAGAGTAACTCACAGCAAGCTGAGCTCACACCATGTAATTCACTAAGAGTACCCACAGGTTTCAGTAGAGAAAAGCCTGTCAACAATGCAGCAAAATGTACCCAGGAGTTGACAAGGTAAAGGAAAGATGTCAAATCACACAAACAGCAGGGTCACAGTAACCACTTAACAGTAACATACCCTTTTTCTCCTCGGTTGCACTTTTTTCTGGTACTTTTTTTTCAAGCACAATTCCCGTAAAATCTGTAATAACCTAAAACAGAAAAGTAACGTGGATCATTTCAAAGATTTAAAGCACAAATGGAGCAACCAGCCCAAGTGACAATTTTAGACATCACAAAAGGTATCAGAAGAAAAGCTACATTCATCTACCCGAGTAGAACATTCAAAAAGAAACAGGGAAACGGTTCTGTGACTACAGTTCTACTCTATTAATAAATGCAGTAGCTAAATACTGTGTACATAAAATTGTGTGATTGATGTTTAAGGAGGGAAGAAGTACAAAAATGGGTCAGAGGAATTGTCTGCAGGCTCATGATACTGTGCTCTGACAGAGAGAGAGCAGAATAAAATCTAAAGGAGGAAAAAAAAACCACCCCTAAGTAATCTAATATCAGCAAATAAGAGATGTTTACAAGAAGAAGTCCCAACTTACAGGGTCTTTGCAACCTATCTTGGAAAGCATGACAATGGCCAAATACCAACATCTTCCCTCTCAAAGCCAGACCAAATCAAATTGGAAATATGCCTCAAAAGTGACAGTTAACAAATTTGGACCAGATAAGCAATCTTGTCCAATTCCTGAAGCCTTAGAGTCAAGATGTATTGTCTTTCTGGAATGTATGCTTAGTGCTTAATGCATAAATTATTAGCTGTAACACAAGTCTGCCAGATAAAGCACAACAATCTGCATCTGAAACATCAGATCATTCAGTGTCATGATTTTAACCTTCCACTTAGAGAATGACCTTTGCTGGTATTACTCACAAACCAGCCTGAAGGTCTTCTCTGGCTACTAAGATTCTGGCCACTAGAGAGAAGGAGAGGAAGGATCCCAAAATTTTAAACCTCGAACAACATACAAATCTACCAGCCCCCAATTTATTAAATCTAGCTATTAATTTAAATGCTAATTACTGCAGAACTAATAGCAAGCAGTCTGTGTCTGATGAGCTCTATCTTTATAGAAGCAGGACCCTATTTCAGCACTGCAGGAACATAAACTATGAACATAAACTATCCGTTCTGGCTGGCAAAGCTGCTGAAAATGACACCCAGATGCACTGAACTGTCCGTACCGCCAGAGCTTTGTCGTACTGTTTGGAGGAGATGTACAGTTCAGCTGCAATGTTAACATCCTCCATGGACACAAGGCTCTGGTGCTTGGTAAAGGCCTCTTCTACTATCTCAATAGCAGAGGTCACATCATTCGCCTCGTAGTAACTCCTATAAAACACAGATATGAGATACCAGGTATTTCACGTAACTGGCAATATGTACTTTGAACAGAAGCAAAAGAATTTTCATATTTCTCTTATTTTTGCTTATTAGCGAAGATTTTCATTAGCAAGTGGATGTTATAAAAGACAGTGAGAAAGGGGGTGTTTTTCCTTTCCTTACAATTGTTGACAATTTTTACGTATTTCAAATAATTAACAATTCTTTTCCTCCTCTATTTGTCAGGACATTACTGGAGTTTTTGTCACAGCCTCCCCCACTGGAGCCAGGCATCAATCATGGACCACATTAACCTGGTTTCAGAAACGGTCACTAATAATATTGTTATAATACACATCCTTGCTTTTTTGGGTACATTTCACAAACTGGAAGATCAAAAGACCTTAAAACTGTTTTAAAACAGGCCAGTAACAGCTTTCCAAAAGAAATGATACAAAGCAGTTAACGAGGTAGTAAAAGCTGCTGTGGGAGAGCTACACACTTGAACCGGCAGCCTCCTCTGGCAGAGCAAATCCCGGTGTTTGCAAACCCAACTCACTTGGCCATGTCTCGGGCCAGCTGCATGAAGCGCTCCCCGTCGGAGGGAGCCAGGAGGTTCAGGATGCGCCGGTAGCCATCCATGGCCATCTTGTGCTCCCCCAGCTGCTCGTACAGGCTGGATCTCTCCCACAGGTAGCGCACGTTGGTCGGGTCGTATTTCAGAGCTACAGGAGGAAGCAGCAGCATATGAGGAGTTCAGGGAAAGGCAACAGCGGATTTCACATTCATTTCCTTGATTCACATTAACGGACACGCACAAGGTTTTTGCAAGGACATCCTGTATTACAGATTCATTAATCTTTCATCAGAGTCCAGACAGAGGTATCAGAATCTTAGTGCCCTGAAGCAAACTAAACTAGAAAGGAGAAGGAAACAAAATGATTGCCATTAGCACCTAGCATTAATTTTAAATTATTAAAATGTTTGCTACACTACCTTTTGTGTAGCAGAAAACAGCCTGTTTAATATTGTCCTGCTCCAGTGACATTTCTGCCAGTCTAACCCACTCCTCAGTATTGCTAGGATTTAAGTGAGCTGCAATCAGTCCAAACTGTAGTGACTTCTCCATATCACCCTGGTCTTCATAGATCATGGCAAGAGTGGAAAATGGCTCGTGAGCAAGAGGAGCTGTGAAAAGACAAAAAGAATGACTAAGATTTATTGTTTAAAATCCACACTGGAAATAGATAACTTGCCTTTCTCAAAGAACAGGTATCAGAATTATAGGAAACAGCCACATGAGCTGTTTAAGTTCAGGAAAAACTTGCAGCCAAGTTTCTGATTCCTTTCTATAAATTATTAAATAGCCTGACTGAATCTAACAACAACCATTTATATTATTCTAAACTGTAAGTCATGCTGATGTTTATAGCTGGCATCTACAAAGACAACAAAAGCAAACTGTGTAAAGCTAAGCCAAGGCCCAGGCCTCTGCAGAACTGGGGCACTAGTTTCTTGTTATAAGCAAAAAAATACAGGAAATGCACCACATATTCTTAATTCTACTCCTTATACCCCGACTTTGCTTGTACTGTTTATTTTCACCTTCAGTGAAGCCACGCTGAATCCTCCTCCTGCACATGGAAATTTCACCCCATCCTTAAAGCCCAAAAGTTTGCCCATTCTCCCATACCTTGTCGAATGATTTCCATGCACATCAGAATGGCCTCCTCACGCTCTCCTCGAGCAAACCTGATGTTGGCTTCTCCCATCAGACCCCTCAAGGCACGAGGAAGTTTGCTGCGAGGTCTTTTCTCCTAAATGGAAAAGGGATGCTATTTCTGCCCAAGGTTAAGTTAAGTGTCCAAATTCAGTAGACATCCTGTTATGCTTAACACCACTTAACACCAAGTTATTTACGTACTAGTGATATTAAATGACTGACCAAAAGACTTGCTAATGTTCATAGTTTTCTGACACTGGAAAAACTGGTTTCATGATTTCTTAAAGTTTTCAAACAGTAAACTATAGTGATTTTATAAAACCCAAAGATAGCATAACAAATACCAGCATAAGCAGGATTATCCTACATGGAACTATTTTCAGGCAAATTTCTCAGCAAGTAGCTAAAAGTGACAAAAAGTGGCATTTATGCACTACGGTCAGAAGACAAAGGGAAGTTACATGAAAATTTAAATACTTACTTTCATCATTTTCTTGGTCTCTCGATTAAGAACCATCTCCAAAACAAAAACATCTCCAGCTGTAGGCTGCTCGGTAGTTTCTTCCTCCTCTTCTTCTTCTTCCTCCTCCTCTTCATCCTCCTCCTCTTCATTTTCCCCAAGCATGGATGCAAACACCCGATGAACAGATTTACTGACCCCATCTGCTGTTTCTCCTGGTTGAGAAAGAAGTAAAATAGGTTTATCATATAATGAAGAGGACATGCTGCTCATCTGGAAAAGTGCAGAGAAAACAGCAGCCCCCTTGAAGCAGCTATTCTGTAAGAATGCTGCCTGCAGAAATGCAGAAAAACTATTAACTGCCTCTTTGGTTTTAAAGCTCTGCACTATTCATCACCAATGCCTGGTACACCCCGGCCTGTAAGATCTTTGGATATCTGAAATGAAAGCATGGAGGAACACACAGAACAAAGCAACAATTTAATCAACATTTTTCTCAATCCAGAAGACTATAAGCAATTTTCAAGCACTGAGCTGGCTGGCTGCTTCTTTTCAACTGAAGAGGCTGTAAGTGAGCAGAGAATTCTACTACACAACAATCCAGCAGCCAATTTTTAGAAGTAATTTAGAACAAGATCTTGCAACCATTCCATCCATGACAAGTACCTTTTAACATGTGTAAATGCAAAACCCAGATTATTTGCCTTTCTCCGGAAAAAGAACAGAGTACTTTAAAATAAGTAAGAAAATGATACTAAGTACTTGGAATAAATATGCTCAATGCATACGTTTTTTAAAAATCTCACATTTTTTATTTACAACTTCTCATTATGAAGTTAGCTCAGGGTTATAACTGACCACAGATCTATATGCAAAACTCCAGATAGGCCGGGTTCAAAGGTTTGAACTGGGGGATTGGGCAGCTTAAGATTTGATAAAAAAATTACCACAGTATTAAGCTGGAACTGAAAAACAAATCTATCATGTATTGCCTATATAGGAGAGGGACTTGGGGACTACACCTGGGTTTGTGGTTATTTTTTTCAACCTGGATATGTTTAGTTATTTTTATTCTGACTTGGATATTAAGCACCTAAACAAAAGACTTTTCTTCCCCTGCCCCCGTCCAAAAAAACCCCCATTTCTTAATTTAATTTCCCTTTTATTTCAGTCCCTTCAGAGACCAGAAAGGGAAAAATGGAGCCACGTTTTTATGAGTTCAGTTATCAAAGAGCAAATTCTTCCAATGCCTTTTTAAATATGAATGATTACGGTTAAAAACATCTACCATCAGTTTCATCCTGACTTTGGGATTTCCCAGATGCTTTTCTGGATGAAGATGGAGCCTCTACATCTTCGTCGTTTTCCTCAGCAGATGCATTTTCGCCATCCTACACACACCAACAATATCAATCATTAGCTCTACAGAATGACTCAATTTTATTTCCCCATATACTTACAGTTACCACTTGGAGCATGGCTTTCCAGCCTTTGTACTGCCAGTGAAACAGGTGGGATAAGCACTGTATTTTTAAGTGAATAAAACCCAGCATTATTTGCTTATCAGTGGGGGGTGACTCGGATGGTGACTGTTCATGTCAGTTTTGACTCAAGAAACCAGTCCACTGCTTATTTGGCATTAAGTGAGGTAAGATGACATGGTTGACTCTATTAGGGGGGAAAAAAAAGTTATGTGTGACAAGTCTTTCCAGAAGCCTGTCTTTTTAAACACAGACAAAATATCAAGATAGCACTCATACATCCGGTAAGAATGCTGCCCTAGGATAATACTTATCCTTTCGTGACATCTGAGTTCTGCTGAATTTTTTCTCTGAAGACCAAGAAATGTAGCAGTAGCATTTTGACACATAGAGAGCAAAGTTAAAGTGCAACACTCCGACAAATCATACAGATTTTCTCTTAATAACACCGCCTGCATACTGTCGGACACAAAGCGGAGTCTCCCTAGATTTACGGCTGCCAAAAAGTCAAAAGAGGAGCCCCGCTGGCTCTCTCCCTTAGCTCTCACACAGATGCTGGTGGGGGAGCTGTAGCAGTATAATCTGGATGAATTTACACCCAAACCTGCTCCTTGCTCCGACCCAAAGCACCAACCACCCGCGGGGCGGGCGGTGCTGCCCAAGCGCTGCCGGGGCCGCCGTCTCCGCCCACAGCGGCGGGACCGCAGCGCTGCGTCCCGCGCTGCCCGCACACACCGCCTGCGCTGCCGCCGCCGCACCGCGGCTTCCCTGGGGATCCCTACACACAAGTTCGCAACTACGTAGCCACAGAAGCAGAGAGCGTGAGCCCCTCCACACACACAGAGCAGCGGCCCATGCCCCGCCAGGTGCTGTCATGAGGGTGGCGGCCCGGGCCGCGGGGCGGCCAAGCGAGGCAGACTCACCTTTTCGCGGCTCTTGCGCTCCTCGCGGCGCTGCTCGAACTCCTCGAAGGAGATCTTCCCCTCCAGGTACTCGATCAGCTCCGGGCTGAAGCCCGACATGGCCCCGGCACGACCCGGCCCGGGGAACCCTGTGAGGGAGGCACCGCGTCCGTCCCGCTATGGCGCCCGCCGCAGCCCGCGCCCGCACGCGCGAGTTCCGTTGCTCTCCGAGGGGCCGCGCCCTGAGGGCAGCGGCGGGAGGGCAGGGCTGGCACCGAGCGCGGCGGCGGCAGAGCGGCTTTTATTGCCTCGGAAACTTTACCGGAGCCGCTTGGAACTCCGTACACGGAGGGGTGGTGCAGTTCTGACTAGGGCAGGGTCAGAAATGGGCGTGCGGGGCTGGGGTGGGGCACAAGCAGCCAAAGGGCCGCCGAGAAAGGTCTTGTATCAAAACAAGATCTGAAAAATTGTCACAGAACACCTTGCGACGTTCTAATAAACTGAAAGGGAACTTTTATTTACCAGCTTTGAACAAAGACACTTGCCAGTTAAATGCACGCTCTTGCACTCGTTATTTATTCACACTTAAGCACAATTCTGCTCACAAACTACAGTAGCCAAAGAGCACACATTTGTCAATAGACAGAATGTGCCTCATTACAGCAGGACACCAGATTCCATTGGTAGAAACGGTGACAGTGAAGAAAATTTTGAACTGTCAGGTAACAATTAAGAAGTCAAAGCAGTAGTTTTGCTGTGAAGGTTTCCACTTGGCATAGAGTTCTGAAGTTAATGCCTGAAAAAGACAAAAACAAAAAAACCCCCAACGAATATGAGACAAATACAGAAATAGCCATATGCAACCAAGGTATGATACAAACCAAGACATGAAAACACCGGCTGAACCTCTGTTCCTGCAAAATAGTTCTGAACACTGAAAAGAACTACCATGATCATCCTGAATTATGCAGGACAAAGAACTTCCACCAGTTATTTTCTCACTGTTGCTGTGACTAATAGTAGAGCATCCCTTCTGCATTCCCTTTTCATTTATTTTTCATGCATAAAATACCCATTCTGTGGTGCTTCTTTTTCTGACATAAAAACTCAGCAAAAAGAGAATTTAGTATTAAATTTGAGTGCAGTCTTTATTATGGTTCATGTTAAGAGTAATGGAGCTTTGATTTTGATTACAAAGAGAGAAGGTGTTAAGCAGGCCGAGAACAGGAGAGAGCTGGAAATCCTGGGCTGAATATTGATTCCAGTGTAAGCACTTTAAGATACTGAGTAAATCATCAAAATGCTTAGATTTAAATCTTACTGAAATCCTCATCTATTTGTAAACCAGAAGAAAACAATATTTACCTTGAAAGTAAAAGATAATATATGCTTTGTTAGTGCAATAACTTATATCTAAATTAATTTTCTTAATATACATGTATCACAAGAAACCATTAATCTCAATTTATAATTTTACTCTTTTCAGTTCCTTACATAAAACCTGCATCCCCTATTATCTGCACATTTTCAGGATTCTCCTCCATATGAAGGAGGGGAGAAAAAAAAAGAAAACAAAAAAATCATAGTCTATATAGGTCTGCACAAGCACCATGTGTTATTTTATCTAAGTAGTAATGACCTCATAAATCTCTACCTCAAGCATTTTAAAACCCACTTCAGGCAAGGGTTAAGGTACTACATTTTTAATTCCTTCTGAGAAAGAAGTTGCTTTTATACTTCAGTCAGAATCGTTCTCTTGATTACATGTAACAACATTAGAGGACAAGGCATCCCCTTTTACCTCTGTCAGCACAATCTTTCAGCCTTTGAAATAATTCTGAAAAGATTTTTTCCTTTCTTCATAATCTGCAAACGCAGAAGCAATAGGATCTGAGTAGAACATGACAGGCCTTGGTCCTTCATTGTTCACAGTGAAAGTAGCTGGGAACTTTCTGAGATCAAGACCCCTGCCCGAGAAGTAAGCCTGGAGCGTTCTGAAAAACTGAACATATTGCAGATGTGAAAATAAATAGAGCGTGACCAGTGGAGGTTAATTATTTCTACTGACACAGATTAGATGTAATATTTGTTCTTTTGTGGGATGAAATCCTCTATTCTGATCATAAACTGATACAGCGTAGGCAACCTAATTCAGACACGTCCGTGCCATCCATGGGTTACACATCTTACGTGAAGTCAAAAGAGCAACAACTGTTTGCTGCTCATTTCTGCTCCCCACTGAATCACAGGGGCTGTGATATAACTGCACCCTTGTAAAACGGGCACAGCCAAGGCCCTGCTGAGAGCAAACAAGACAGTTCTGCCAAACATTGCTCTAAGGGTCAGCAGCAGCGGGCAATTGATTTGAACTGTCCCCTTACAATCACTTCAGAGGAGAAGTTAATGCATCTTAAAACACTGAGGAAAAATTACAGGAAACTGATTCCTTCCCTTCACAAATTCTTTTTAAAATTGTGTAAATGTTCTCTGAATGGTATTTTCGTAGCTGTCAGATGCAAACTTATTTGTACTTCCATAAGATGAAACAACATGCAATCAGAGCACACATTTAAAAGAAACACAGTAATCATTCCTCTTCTGTTTCATAAAACAGAAAGGAGCTGTATAATCAAAATAATTTTTTAAAAACGGAAGCTGCTGGATGGAGATATAAGGAAGTTTTTTGCACTACTGTGCTCTGAGAATGTCTCCTTAGTTAAGGGGTACATCTTGACTGAGGAATGGTTATAGACTATACAAAGTGCTCAGTTGTGACATTACATCTAATGGGCCCCTCTTGCCTTTAAATTTAGATGATAAGGAGTCTCTTGATGGAAAACAAAAAAACCACATAGAACTTCAGCTGTCTTTCTTGTAACAATTCCTTACCAGGTCTCTGTTTCTGGGGTTATCGAGAGGTTTCCATTTTTCTTCTGGTTGGAAAGGAGCGCTCTTTGCCAATCCTCTCACAGCCAATACCGTATATAGACCCAGGAGCAGCACTTTCCACATGCTGGAGATGAACAGACTGTCTGTAAGGACAAACAGACATACTCCTTAAACCCTACAGAGCACTTAAATCATGTGAATCCAAGGAAAATCTGCCCCACTGCAGATTACATCCATGTGCTATCAACTCTTTGTTTTCATAGTACTAAGGTACTTTGGAAGAACAAATTATTCTAAACAAGTGTTTCCCATACCAAAGCTATTTCTAGACACTGGACTCTCTTCTGAGGGACTAGTACAACACTCAACACAAAATACTACATTTGTAAGTTTACATTTATTACGTACAGCCATTTTCAGTGGTTAATACGGCACCAGAACTCTGTGTGCTCCAAGGAGAATGCAAAAATATGGCTCAGGATCCAGAGAGCTCAATTTTTAAAACTGCATTAAATTAAATTTTACTATATATAATAATAAGTGCAGTGGTATTTAATACAGCCTGGTCTAATATACTAGAGACCCATTTCTCAACTTGACTTGGGAGGAGAAAAGAAATTCTCCCTCTCACATTCTTTAAAATAGAGCTTACCGGGGAATTTGGCTTTGGCTTGCCCCTTCTTGGTTGGTCTCCTCGTAATCTGTAAACAACCTGATCTCTGCACTTATATTTCTAGTAGACTGTGGGTGGGTGTCAATGACGTTAGTAGGAGTTCAAAAATACAGTAATGATTCCATTTCCATCCGTGACATAAAGACCCTTGAGAATTTCATCCTTGATACTCTTCAGACCTGTTGCTATCGAACAGTGCAGTACAAATTCCTCCTAAGCCGTATTGCAGAAAATTGCTGGTAGGCATATAGTAAGTTTAAAACAATTCCCAGGAGAAATAGCACAGCTCTATGAAAATATTATTTTTAATTAAAAGTAATTAGCCATATCTCTAGAACGGTGACTAATGGTTTTCAAGCAAATGAGATATGGATCACCTTCTTGATGCTGGAAAAAGAGAGGGAAAAGTAAGGTCTGTTTCAATATCCAAAATACTAACATTTTAACGGAAGCTTTGGTCTCCTACCCTGATTTTATCAGCAGTTAATATCCTGCTGTCACACTAGAAACTAAGACAAAGGCTGCAAGCAGGACTATGCTAATTTACCTTGGCCTTAGTGCATAGCACTCTTCATATCAAAGCTGCTCATATATTTTGTTGATAATTTCACTGCACTCTTCTCTCCACTATACAGACGATACATGATTTGGTATCACATAAAATATATCCCTAAATAGACATGCTAAAATTAAAAATATTTGGCCATCACCTTACTCCAGAGTACAGATGTTTATTTCTGATTAGAAACTTTACAGTTTTCTTTGGTTTAAATTTTGAAAGCAAAATAAAAACCTACCACCACCCGTGCAGGAAGGTGACCTTTTGGACATCCTAACATCTTTAGCAACACAATAAACAAAATTCTAGCAGTGTTATTTGCACAACTACAGTAGTATAGAAAAATTCGAGGTAATTTATCCAGCTTGTTTATTATTCTACAGATTTGGATTTTTAAAAAATAGCCCGAACAAAAAAGAAAATCCATCAAGCGCCATCAATTATGTTTTGTAACACTCAGCTTCCAGATAGTGGACTCCTCAAGAACAGAGCAGTAGCAACAGAATAACTTGTACAAAGGCAGGCCCCAACGCAAGGCAACTGTCTTTGTTGATCTTCTAGGTAGATACTTATTTCAGCCAGAAGCAGAAATATGCTCCCATACAGAAAATGACAGAAAGGGGGAAAGGCATGATTTACACTTTGGGATTAGATTTTAGTTCTTTATTTAACTTTGGAAGGGGGGTGGGGCAGGGGCATGAAGCCAGTTTTCTTCTACCTCTTTTTTTCCCCCTCAATTAATTTATTCCTTTGATTTCTTTACCAAGAACTGGGGGATATGCAGTATATTCAGCTAATAAAACATACCAAAGTCATCTGCAAATACGAAACAAGCTTTATTAGTGGAGAAACTCAGGCAATCTGGGTGACTGAAGAAGTATGCAGATATGCAAGAGATTCAATTCACATGTATTTACTGTGAGCTGTCTTAAAAAAAAAAAATCCTTGCACACTTGTATGGTTGCTTCCTGAGCTAAAAGCTTTGAGGAACTGTTGGAGCTAAAAGTCTGTTTAGACCAAGCGCTCATTTTAATGTGGGGGTTGGTCTTTTTAAAATAATTTCAATTCTCTCCTTCAGAGAAAGTCACATATAAGCAGAACATATTCATATTAAAATACTATTACTATATTTACATTGATTGAATAAAATTGCATCCTCCTTTGAGAACAGTAGCTAAGTTTAACAAATGCTGTCAAAGTTAGATGTCAGTGTGCTGCCTTTTTAATGCAACCAAATTTAAGCATCGGGTTTTCTCGATAAACATCTTCAGTAAATCAAATCTTTTCAAAGTGTCTATGCTAACTATATAACCTTTCTGGCACAGTAAGTAATGTTCATGTATGTGTGAATGAAATTGCCCTGAAGATGAAAATGCTCATAGCATTGCTTGCTCAGTTCCATGCAATTCACCTCTACAAGGTAAAAGCCTAAGACATCCTAGTTTAGCCGAGACAAGTTTTATACATATGATGCTCTGTATAAACTGCATTATTCACCAAACACTCTGAGTATTATCGCATTCCCCGTTCACGGTGCCTAAGGCACTGGGGTTAAGGTACTGAGTCAAGCTTCATCCTGTACGATCTTCATCACATTCTACTGAGACCTGAAAGAAGCACCGGTTCAAAGTACTGCTCCAACCACAAGGTTTTTGTTTACTGCTTTTATTTTCTGCTTAGAATCCCAAGTATTACAAGTTAGAAGGAAAAGCACCAAACTGCTCCACACGAGTACCTGAGCCAAGACTAAAGGCAAACGTTGATCACGACACTCATCAGCGTGCTCGTACAACAGCAGTACAGGTAACACAACACTCCACAGAGCAGCACTGCTAAGTGGCACTTTTTGTGAATTACAACCATTTGTACCAATGCAAGCACGCTGGAATACCATACAAAAGTATACAGAAGTGTTTATTTAGCAGGGGGTTTGCTGTACAATGTACTCAAAGTCATGCACACTTAGGTAAAAAAAAAGACAAATAAAAAAAATTGAAGAACACACTGCAGACAGGGAAACCACCAAACAAAATAGGAACATTCCAGAGTAGCTCCCAATCAAGTTGCCTTCAACTACAACAAAAAAGTACCACTATCTAAATGCAGTTTTAAAAGAGTATGAGATTTCATCCTTCAGCAATTTCAGCATTATCTGAAAATATCTCCACGGTTTTCTCAGCATCTCACAAGACAAGGACTTTGCCAAAGCTTATGATACATGGCGTGATCTGTTAAGAAGTTAGTTATAAACATATTAGTAAGCACAACAATTTGCTATAGCATTATTCAAACATTTATAGATAAGACCCTGTCAACATCTCTAAAATCCTGTAAATATTAATAGTTAGTTCCATGTACAACATCAGATTTATGGTAGCTACATAAGAACTGAAAACAGAGAAAGAGTTCAAAACATGTAAGACAGATCGCTTGAGGAGCAATAGATTTTCCCAAAACTACATATGTTTTCTTCAAAGTTTTAAATCCTTTTACAACTAACAAATCCTTCCCTGCCCCCTAATCACCCAAACCAGGTATTTTGGCCAGCATTATTCTGTCTTTGTGCTTGAAAAAACAATTAAAAGGTCAGTGGGGAATCAAGTTAGACAGTTTTTCTCGAATTACCATCATAGAATTACCTTTAAGGCCTTTATACCTTCTCAGTGGTTTCAATACTAGAATATTCCAGTGGCCAGAAAATCACCAATGGCTAGGATTGCTGAAACATCATCACAAAATAAAAAGTGAGGTGACTGGAATGAGTGCTAGAAGTCCTAAGCCAGCGCACTGAAGGCAGCAGCAGGGAAGACACAAAGATGGCACGTTCTGCGTTGTGCCACAGCAGCAGCAGCACTGTGGCACCCAGACTGAAGTCACTGCTCAGTGAAAGGAAGTTTTTTATAACTTTGCTGTGCATTGCTTCGAACAAGCTCTGTGCCCAGCTGACGTGCAGTCATTTTGTGTGCACGTCTAAATACCCACAGCACAGCGATAAGCTCTGAGATGGCAGCACTTTTCAAGATTCAGTGCTATGTGGTGACTAATGTGGGAGGGAGGGGAAGTCAGAATTTGGAGGGGTTTGTTCAAAACACACAAAGAATCCTCTAGAGACAAATAAGGAAAGCCAGCAGTGGCTTTTCCTGAGCTCTCTGTATTAAAAAAAACACATAAGAAATCCTTCTACTATATTAAAAGAAGATTTTAAGATCTTAAGTATTTCTAGTTTTCTTTAATGAAATAGGAAGAACAAAGTGTAATTTTTTCCTCCCCAAAAAGGGAATTTACATGTGACTTTGCATGGATTTACATATGAATATTTTTCCTAAAAAGTGAAATTTAATATTCAAAACTTCTGGAGCCTTAACACAAACAATCAACCCCACCCCTGTCTAGTTTTCTTTCCACATTGAAAGATTTTGCTATTCAATGGCTTAAAAACAGTATTTTGCTTAAACTACAATTAAGAGGATTTTTTTTTTATTTTTGCGGACTAAAGATCAAAATGTTTAAAAATAATTTGACACACAGACTTCAAAGTTGAGACATATCTGCAACTAGTTCTCCTTCCTTATTTTTCTTTTGGTCACAACAGAAAGGCTTGAAAAATTTAGGTCATCTAAAGCTTTCTGACTTCGGTTGGTGTGATTCCAAAGAAAAAATATGCTGTACTTGTCATATATCTCTATTTCTCTAAGTGTAAAATAGGGTCAAAAGAAATTTTTAAAGCCTTTTCCCCAAATCAAGTTTCAGTATGATCCACACAAATATTTTTTGGTCAACTTCAAAAATCAAATATAAGGCTATGGAAGTCCACAGGCTACAGTTAGAGTGTATTCATTTACTGGTTTAAGGCACAGTATATTTTCTTTTTCTCTAAAAAGCTACAAGTTTAAAGTCACAGTGAAGAATTTCACATTTCAGTTTTGGTCTGGCACTCTAATTATATGTGTCCTGTCTACTACCTGTAGACTTCTGTAAAGTATTCCAGCTGTCAGGTGCTGCAGTCTCAAATCCTGTTTCCAAACGCAGAGTGAAGCAGGTGGAAAATACTGAAGCCTGAATTGATCCCAAAATAGTGCACTCAGCCTTTGGTAAAACTAAACATCAACGCACTTGCACATTTGATACTTAAAGAGCTATACCCTGAAATTATTTAAGTTGGAAGAGGGAAATAGTCTTGGCTGGCATTTCAACAAACAGGCAACACTTCAAGAGAACAAGTCTACAGGACACAGCTTCTGCACTTCCTCCCCAGGTCAGCCATGGTGCCCACTGTCCTGAGGGCTGCTTGGCACTACAGGGCAAACCAAGAGAGCTGCATGTGGAAGGAGGACCTGGAACGATGTGCCACAAATAACACAGACTATGATGTTAACCACTCCTGGTTTTTAGAGACACAAACTCAGCTCTGATACCACACAGATTCCTGCAGAATCCAGAGCACAACCTGCCAAAAACCGTAGAGAGGCCATGCGTGCACGGTTTGTTTATGACAGCATGAGTAGCAAAATCTGTCTGCATTTCGGAATGCAGAAAGAAACCTTGAATCTTAAGCAAAATTAAAGTCAAAATATCACAGCTCAGGGTTTTATCCTACAAGGCAATAAGCACATATTTGAGGCAGTAATGTGCTTAGACACCTGAAAAATCGAGGGCTGGGCAGATTTGCTTAAGTAAGAGCTATGGAATTTTCTCTTTAAATGCTTAAAATTCATTTTTAAAAACAGCAGTGTCTATTAATAAGACAAAGTGTATACTTTTAACTTAAGTTTGAGGATAGATGAGCTGATCAAAAGCTCTGAACACATTCTTCCATAAATAAGAATATACATGAGAAAGTATAATCTTTGCAAAAGGTTTTCAAATTTTTAAAGACTTTATGGATTCTAATATTCTAGTTTAAAGTTCTGGCTCTAAAAAAAAAAGGTAGAAATTATACTTTAAAATAAAAAAATCTAATTATTTTTGAATTGTCCTGTCACACATTTTCTAGAGGCTATACAACAGCAGCATGTAGCTTTGGTGACAAAAGTATATCTCCCCTAAAAGAATGGTGATGAAAATTTTATATTTTACAGCACAGTGCTAATTGCTTACAAAAGTTAGACTGATTATCTCCCAGAAAAAAAGAGATGCAAAAAGTCAAAGCTGTAAATTAAGTGAGAAAATTCATCATTAAATGGAAAGTAGGCATTAAGAATTGAGTCTATTTTAGAACTAACAATTTTCTAGTAGCTTAGTGACTTAGAACAGCAGCACAATTCTGTACAGACTCTATAACCACTCCCAAAAACATTTTCATAGCTCAGAGTATTAAAGGTCAGTAAATGGCTGGTTTTATCTCAGTATAAATAGGACAAAAGCCTAAACACATTCGACCCTGTATTGAAATAAACTTGATCCAAATGAAAGCTTCTCAAATGTTTACATTTATTAATGGCTACATAATGGATTTTATTCTGTGCTGTCAAAGCTCAGAAGCAGATGTATCAGATTGCAGGAAAACACCAAGTGAGTTCATCACTTGTTACTGGCAAACACATGGGAAATGAGATGTCGTATCAAACACTGACATATGCAATGCTTTGGGGGTTAAGTGTCAGTACATTTTGTTTTATTAATCACTGACTTTAAAGTTAGCCCAATTAGGTTATAGATGAAAAGTTCATTTAGACATACCAGGAGTCTCTATGCCTTCCACAATGTATCACTACTGCACTGCTTAGGGTTTTGTCATTATTCATCTCTTTGTTTTAAAATGTAGCAAATTAATATTAGGAATTAACTGTTACATGAATTAGCTCACTCAAAACAAAAATCAGAGCAGAACTCTAAATGTTAGAAGTAATATTAACTTAAATTCCAGTTACTGCAAGTTTCTTGGAAATAAAACATAAGAAACCTTCCACCAAAACCCCCCAAACCAATCCTCTTTCAATAGGATGCTGAAATGTGACCCACTACAACCAACTTTTAAGTCAAAACTAAAAGATCACCCTTGGACAACCATAATTCACTCAGTTCCAAGGTACATTTGGGAATTCCAGTGAAGAGGTGAGTTTTTCCTTACCAGACACATAGAGACTTTCTATGGTGTGTTAGCTACAAGTGTAGTACACTGTGACTGCAGCATGATCAGACTGTGAGGAACACGTTTGATGGCATCAACCAGAAAAGACTGCAGACTTCAAGAGTAATTTCAGGGTATGAAGATATCATTGAAAGTTTCTCATTAGATCTCTCCCTGCCAAAGAAAGATTCTGCTGTACCAAAAGTTAGTGGCATTTGGTATTTCAAGTTCTTACCCTGTTTCCTCATTCTGTTTCTGATAGTTTATTTTAAAAAAAAAAAATCAGATCCACATAAATAGTTCTTATTTTGAATGCATCCTGAGGTCTAAACCCTTACAATTTGTGCCTTGATCTCCTCCCACATAGTCTAGATAATCTAAAATTTGAAGAATAAACTGGAATTTTAATTTAGTTAAAGGTAATAAGAGATATTATAATGTGTTTGCCAAAAACTGTTTTATAAATGCAGCCCACTCATAATAGAGGATATTTCAGTAATATTTACATCTCGTTATATATGCAATTAACAGTATATATATTGGGTTATCCTATGTTTGTGCTGAAATAACTGTGAACAGTGGCAGAACTACAGATTCACCTAACAGAAGCTTCTTGTCCAAAAGTAACAAAAACAATCACTGTATTTTACCTGAAAAACAATTTCAGACTGTTAAAAAATCTAGTCCTTTTCAGAATGACAAGTAGGATAATTAATCCTCTCTTAGAATGGGATGAATTCTAAGACTTGTTCTAATCCTATTACCATGCCATTGATTATATGGCAAATCTAATTGGGATTAGACTCCTGATCTGCCAAACAGCTCAGATTGTCCAAGCCATAATGACTGCACAATCCAGATGCACATCCCTGACAACAGATTAAATCTATTAAATGGGACACAATGCATATCAATCCAAAGTAGGTGTAAAACTTCCCCTCCTTTCCCCAGTAAAGGTAAACCATCTCTGGGAAAAGGGAGTGTTGAGGGAGATGTGAAAAACTTCTGTCATCCGGGATCTCAGACTCAGGATTATATCTACTCCTACCTCCAACTTGAAAATCAGGCAGGAAGATGTACAAGATTCTGGAACCCACTTTATGAAGAGTGCTAACAATTATCAAACTCCAGCTTAAAAAAAAATCATTAAATGAAAAGAAAAAATTGGTGTTATCCTATGCTGCTGTAATTCAGTAGGTTTCACTTTATGGCATATTTTGAAAGCTATGAAAGATACTAAATATCCAGCCTGTTTTCTTTCCTTATTCTGCTAATTATTTTCCACCAACAGTTCCAAC
>VYZQ01032569.1:3855-15232 GCA_013400655.1 Mystacornis crossleyi | reverse complement strand
TTGCCTGAGAGATACCAAACAATTTTTAAAGGGTTTTGGTTTCTGGTTTTAGTCTTCAAGTCCAAAATGGAAAGTCTCTCAGACTTCAGAAGATAACTTGTGACTACCAAGCAAACAGATATGTGCATGCAGTGTGCAAGACTAATGGGAACTTGTTCTTGCATTAAAATCAATTCGCCTTAGCAATTAAATAACTTTTGTTTTGACTTAAATAGCTTATGATTAGGGATGTCTGTTGAAATATCAGTAGAATAGGAACTAAAATTAATTTAATCCAAAATTTCATTCAGATTTGAAACTGACTTTTAGAATGTGCATTTTTTTAGATTTAGAAACATGAGAGAAGCAATCTCCTCTCACTTGATTTATGCACTGGAATTCTGTGCTACTCAGGGGTCAAAAATAATATCAAAATAAGACAAATATTCTCACACTGTAGAGAGGTAGAATGTGGCTAAGATGGATACCTTGGGATATTTATGCAAGAATAGTTTTCTATATCCTGCAAGTGTTGGCATTGCCATAGCCATGCTGGGCAACTCATACTCCTCCGCATACTAGATTGGGTTTTGACCATATTCTGTTTCAAGTTACAGACCTTAATATTTGCATAGTCAAGAAAAGCATTGGGAAAGTTTCAGATCATCTACATGGCTCTTTTGAACTCATCTGCTGCACATTTGGTCCAGCATGCCTAAGAAGCAAACATAAAACTCATAACCTCTGACTATGAAATACGGCTTTTTTGTTAAACTCCATCTAATGGTGGCCAGTAAGTGGAGAAATGTGGGTAGTACCTCGTGTGAAAGTTAGCTTCTGGCCAAAAGATACAATAATAGGAGATCTGAACGTCTCTATATGTTGTAATATATATTATAATAAGGGACTGATTTTTTTTTAATGTAAAATAGAGTTTGAAATCTGAAAGCTGTAGTTGCACAGGAGTCACCACTGAAATATTGTAACTCTCACATATAGACTGATTTCAGGCAGATTTACCCTTTTCATTATCATGCTTCATGCTCTGTATGTATATTTGATTACAATTCAGACATCTTTCAAAATATGTGAGAGAAAATCTTGCGCAGCCTTTCGTGCCATACCCCCTTAACTAAGTTTACAGTGACTTATTTTTGTGAGAGCTGAACATGACCTTGCTTGGGAGCCTTTGGTCAGCTGTTGAGCTGCAAACTGGTGTTAAAGGAATTCCTGCAGAGAGTGGAGGAAAGAGGGAGAGAGTTGAAGCTGTTAATAGGCGCTTTCGGAAAGCAAACTGTAGGTGTAATGGGGACAAGCTTTTCATGCGAGGGAGCAGACTAATGTCATGAGGTGGCTTAACTTTTCAGACAGATTCATCACTTACATTGTGAGCACAGGGTCACTCACAACATGTTGTGTACTGTCTCTGTATAATATTATTGAGAAAATAGGACAGTGCAAGATTTCAGGTAGAGGAGAAAGCACAGCATTTCAGTTTTTTCCAGTTTTTCTCAGTTGGCTTGGGAGTCTGCGCCCAAAAGAAATGGAAAAGGAATTTTGTTTGGAAGTATAAAAAAATAAGGAAAACAAAAGTGAGCATTGTCAACAGAAAGAATTTTTCGTGTAAGCAAATTCATTGATTGTATAAAGTGTCATGAAAATTAACTTTTGATTGATTAAGAAAGTCAAAGGGAAGGACAAGGTAAGCAAATCAAGCACTTGGTGCTGCTTATTTTCAGCTGCCTTTTTTGAAAAAAATACCCCTTCCTGTTCTCAGTGCTGTGAAAACATAAGGATTTTATAGCTAATGGAAAATAAAACAGTTTAAAGGGAATAGCAAACTGGAAAAATATCAGTCCCTCCAGACCAGTAAACATTCCAGTATCTCTTTAAGGAACTTGTTAATACATTTGTGCCAAGTAATACTTTAGCTTTATATATAAATAGTAGGACACAAGCAGCTATAATACTTTTAACTCTTCCATAATTTTGCACAACACAGTCTTCTCTTGAAACGCTTCCACTTTGCAGAAGGCTGATCCTCCCACTTTGACAATATCTGATTCATTCATACAGTATGCTTGAACACAAATGTAACAGTGTTCTGTGCCGTTAAAGTAATTTTCATTAACTGCAATTTAATAGCCTCTGCTCCTACTGCAACCGGGTTAAATGTTTTCAAAGGTCACTGCCATGTCCACATCGAGGAAGCAATATATAGGAGTTTTGTTCTTTGAATCAAGCACAGCATGGAGAGGGGAATGTAGGTGCCTCAAAAGCTCATTTTCGTACTTGCCCCAATACAGAGGCAAGCAGTAGGTGTCAGAAGACACTCTTTGCAAGCCTTTGCAAGAAAGTCACAGTTTAACTTAATTTTCAAATAGGCTAAGGTTTCAAGTTCTTTCAAAATAAAAATGCAGAGCCAAATATAACAGTGTCTAGGAAACTGAGCTGATCGCTGGTGCTATACATTTGAAAGCAACAGAGCTATATATTAAAATAATTGTAAACCTCTGGCTTAGCTCATGGTTTAATATATTTTTTTATTTGCATTTATTTTTGCTTATATAATTTGTATCTCATTTATCTACAGTCTTAGTTCTTCTGGGTTTTCTTTTCTTGTTCTGTAGGGATATCTCACCCATTACTGACCCTACTGTGGTGACTCAAACATATCCATGCGTAAAACAGGTGTGATAGTAGCAAGAGTACCTGAACCAATTCAAAGTCAAGGCATGATTTCATCAGTTGTTCATATACCTGTGTGTGCTCGTGTGTAAAGAATCCCATTGTATGCTAAATACAGGCATATCCCCTGGCCAGCTGAGTGTTAGGCTCATTTTTAGGAGCTGTCCTGAGCAGCTTCCATGTTATGTTAACCCACAGCTAGAAGCTGCACCCTCCATAGAGTTTCTGCTTATGTTAAGATAGATCAGTTTCTAGCCTTTGAGCGTAACTAAAACCAATGCAAATGGTCAGACAGGAGCCGTTCCCAGCAGGAGTTAAGTTTGACATCCCAAATTACACTGTCAGCTTACTTTTGACCAAGAAGCACCCACTGCAGAGTAAGTCCCTTCCAAGTTACATCAAAAAGCATGGATAGCTGGCTTAAAAATTTTGAAATTTTGTGTATGGCCATTCAGGTTTGAAGCTAGGGCCTGCCCAGCCCCCAGCACAAACGTGCTGCTGCTGTGCCCCAAGCTAAGCAGTCTGCCCAGAACCAGGACCAGGGCCTGTGAGGATTATCCCATCTTCAGATACTTCCTTCTGGGCAGCTGCTTAGGCTGTCCTTAGGAGAGGTCAGTCCTGCCTGAAAGGGCTCTCCACCCCTCCATCAGTTATTCAAGCAGGAGGTTAGTGCACTCAGATGTTGGGAGAGAAGTTGTTTTGGGGAGAAAAAGGAAAAAAAGCTCCAACCATTAAGACTAAAATGCAGAGCCTACTGTATCTTTGTTGTAGGACTCTACTTACTTTTCCTTTCCAGTTATTTTTGTGACTTCATATCTGTTACCACTAAGCACCAAACACTTTGCCTTTCTTGGGGAAGTAGGAGCTCAGAATGGGAAAGATCAGAGCATAGAAGACGTGTGCACGTATCTTTCGGAGATAACTTTCTTACAAAGACAGCCAGGCTAGAAAGAAATGTTAAACAGGACAAGGAAGCAGAGAAAAGTTTGGAGACTTTGGGTTTACAAGTAGAAAGTCACGTTTTAGTAAGAAATTATTGTAAAATAAACTGCTTTCTGTCAGGGATCAGCTGCACTGGCCCCTGGGACATGGACTGGTGGCCTCAAGGGGCTCAAATGGGATTCTGGACTGTGGGCAGGATGGGAGAAGCCCCAGAAACTTAGGGCAGGGGTAGGCCAGGGCTACTGGTGCTCTCAGGGCCATCACATCTCTTCTAAGCAAAGTTTGTTTTAATTTCAATTGCACATTGAATGAGCAGTGAGTTTTAGACAGAGTAAGGCCAGTGGATGCACTACTGTGGAGGTGTTTGGGTTTGGAAATGAGAAGAGGGGTAAAGAGATGCCAAGCCATCAAGAGATGCTTGCCAGGGAGTAATAAAGGGAAAGAGTCTGTTGTTGCGTTCCGCTCAGTCGCNGCAGTCTGTGACTCTGGCTCTAGCAGAGCAATGAGCGTGTGAGGAAGGATGGGGCAGCTGGATGGGGTGCAGCAAGAGGCAGGAAGGCAGATGACACCATGGGATGCAAAATAAACAGCAAAACAGAAGTTCTCAGAAAAGCAGCCACTGCCAGAACAAGGAAACCAAACTTTCCAGAAGACGCCTTGGCAGCAGTCGTCCTGTGGCTAAGCACAAACTGGACAGAGAATCCTTCCACCTCCTTCATCCCATTTGCCTCCAGCTCTGTCTATTCCATCCTTGCTTCTTTCCTCCTCTGCTGTGGGGCTGTTGCCATCACAGTTATTCATTTTCTTCTCTTCCAGGTCTGCTTCTGGCTTTCTGTACCCTGCATAATTCAAGGAAAATGTTTGCAGTAAAAATCAGCAAAAAGTTTGGACTTCTACTAGTATTTCCTAGTGATGGCTACAGCAAATGCTCTGGAAACACTGTAGAAAGAAATACAAATGCACTAGCAAAGGGCTGTAATTTTACCTGAGTACTATAACCAGCATAGCTTAGTTGTACTGAAAAGCTGAACGATAGAGGAGGCTACTGCGGGAAGCTGTGTCTACTTATGAGACTGATAAATGTTTGAATTGTTACATAAAATTGTTGAGTTTAGGCATTGTCTAACATTGTGATGATCACTAGAAGGCAATAACATTAAATAACTAGCAAATTGTTTGAAATTATTTATAAAAACAAAATAAATTGCAGAACCAGAAATGCTTGCTGTTTCAAAGATTAAATTTGGAAATACTTTCCCATATGTTATTGAATGAAGCAGGAAAATAATAGACCTACATTTTTTAGAAGTTCTCATGACTAGTCTTAAATATCTTTAATATGTTTGTCTGTTATTAGAAAAGTGGTTGTTTGTTTTTTTAATAGCATTTACCACCAACCTGTCTGAATGGAGATGAGACTTCCTCTGGCAAAAGAAGAGCTCTGCTCTGAGAATAGCCTGCTCCCAAAGTGAAATAAACTCTACTGGCACTAAAGCTGTTTTTGTTCCTGAAAGTGTTTATGCTAAAGATTTTGTTGGCATTGCTTTGTCACAGGAGGATGTGAAGTAAAGGTGTTAAGTGAATGTGAATTAGTTTAAGTGCACAAAAGCCTTGTTTAGGCGCTCCTTTTGAGAGTTAAAGTAGTGAAGAATTAAGACAGCTTTGTTTGTGAATGAGGACTGTGCCTTAGGGATTAATACATTTTTACTGATGCATTTTTATTTCGAATACTTAGTTAATTCAGCTTAACTTTCCTAACCATACTGGTGCAGGCAGATCTCAAGGGACAGAGAAACGAGGCACTGTAGAAACCTATTCAACTACATTGTCTAAGTGATGACAAAATGAAAGATGAGTTAATTGGTTGCAGATTTTTATTTTTGGTAAATTTGAAGGAGCATTGGTTTTGTGTACATAAGCATGTTGAGGAAAGTTAAGTCAATTTAAATGAAAGAATGGATTCAGAATACATTAAATCACTTTGCCTGAAAAGTCCCCACTATGACTCTTTCATTTTGAAAAGTAGGGCATAGGGTGATGTGCTGTTATAGCTACATGTAGCTTGACTTTCCTGGTTGCATCTTTCTACATCAGCTCTAAATATGTGACACGAATGTGTTGCACCAACATCAACAGATATCTTACTTCTGGCCTGTGAATAAGAGCAGCAAACACCAAAGTCCATAAATGCACTAATGTGGATTTTTTTCTGTCTAATTTTTAAAACTTTGTGCTGCTGACAGGTTTGGAGTGTATTCATGGTCAGAGAAATATTTGAGGGTGGTTTTGTTTTTCGTTTTAAACAATAATTCTTGTTCAAGAAACCCTGGGAACTACTTTTTCACTTCGATATTTTGGTCTGGCTATGCTGACAGAATGGGTTAAGGGACACCAAAATTGCCTCCAATAATTATGGTTAATGGGCAGAACATTTGCACTGTTTTGTGGTTTAAAATTTTGTATATGCTTATTTGTTTGGTGTCATCACACTTGCTTACCCTAGGCACCTAACCTGGGTATCTAAACTTCTCTTGGCTCCATTCCTAGACAGAAAAGAGAAAAATAAGCTTTCTCAAAAGAGCAGTTCAGAGAATCTCTCTGTCTGCACAACACAATACTCAAGTGATTACCTGTGTGAATAGCCTCCTCCCATTATGCAGATTACCATTCTTGCAAAAAGTAAAGCAGAAAATCAGTCTTAAATAACTTGTAAGCTTTTTAACCGCTAGGTCTGCTAATGACCATGTGCCTCATTCTTCACTGACAACAAACAGTGCAGTCTCTGATTAAGGTTATCATATCGTATTTGCTTAGGTAATGCGTGATCTTTCTCACTGTGTCTGGCATCAGCTCTCATCTTAGAGGGAGGTTTATGCCTGTCAAAAATAATGATCTTTTAAGTATACAGCAACTATCAGTTGTTCACTTAAATACTTGGTCTGCAATCTGGAGAAATGTCTAAGATGCTGGCTAATGGGCTGCAGCTGAGCACATACTGCTGTTTACTCAGGCTTTCAACAGGAAGCAAGCAACACAGCGTGAGATTAGAGGCTTGATTAGCTGTTTGATGTATAATGTATAAGCGTGCCTCTGAGGATGTGGGCTTGTAGAGCATGGGCCTGCTTTCTGAAGAGAAGCATAATATATTTGTATTGAACATGCTTTAGCAGCTTCAAAACCTCCCTGCTAGTAATGGAGCCTGCTGCAGAAGCATTAGTTCTTTTACACAATTTTTCTACAATTGATAAATCAATAGATTTATACCCATCATATGCTGAAGGGACTGCTTATATGGCAGAGCACTTGAAGAATTTACAAAGGTTTTTTAGGGTTTTTTTAGTACAGAAATTCAAGAATGCCCATGGTTTTGCACTGATTTCAAATACCAGAAGGCCATTTCAATACTTCAGTAGTTTCAAAGACAAGTTTCAGTGCTTGTATGTGGCAGATCCCCAGGTACTGCCTGACAGCAGCTGGGCAGATTTTGGGTTACTGACATGCCTCCTCTTAAATGGACAGTTTGAACTGAGAATACACATTGGCAGATGAAACACGACTGATTTCTCTTCAGGTCTAACAATTTAGATTCAAAAACTACCAGTGCTGCGGAAGTTATTACAACAGTATTCATATACATTTAAGAATTGTAAAAATCATTCTGTGGTCCATTTTTTCAACCTGTTAATAGAGGGACTAGTGGGTTTACCTGCTTCTTTTAGTAGCAAAGAGGTGTGATAAGTGTCCACAACGCATTACTAGATCCTCTAATGGCAAGAAAGCCTTAGAGAAGTGCCTGAGATTACTGTTTAAGAGTTTGCTGAAGACTCCCCTAAAGGAAGCTGATCCTTTCCCCAGATACTGCCTGCGGTTCTGCTTGTTGTTTCCACCACATGCGACAGATGGTGCTTAATGATGTATGTGTTCCTTATATGCAGCATACCCAGAAATTAACCTTGCCTGGATTGCTTATGACAGAAAATGTCAAATTATTACTCAGTTATGCCAGAAAATGTTAAAGTATCGCTCAGTTACACATACTTGCTTTCCAGTGCTACTTTCATTCCTTCTCCTTTAGCTATGTTTTGTGCCTCTAAAAATACTGTTTGCGCTTTTGGTGGCTGGTAGCTTAGATTTTCCCTTTTCCTTTTCAAGAGTTAGAGGATAATTATAACATGTTCTTCTGTAGTTAAGAGTGAACAGAAAGTCTGCTAAACGCTATACAAAATTTACTACAATGCTATTTTTGGATATCTATTCTTAAAACTTCTTGGCTTAAGCTATTTAAAGAATTGTAACACTTCTCAGCATTTTACTTCAACTTTTACAGTGGCTATAAAGCTGATGGAAAACTGGCCCTGGTTCTTCTTTTTCATACCATTATTCCACTACAGCATTACCACTCACAGATTCTCATCATCATTTTGGACATTGATAGGAGCTTTTTTCCCAGTAACATAAATAAATTGACTGATGAAAAATTGAAAGCCAAATTATGTATACTAAGCAGAAAGCTAGTGCACTGCTTGATGTTACACTGAGATCAGAATTTAGGTTCTTCCTGTCTTTCAATCAGAAAGTGCTGTTGCCATCATAGCTAGTATAGAGATAAATTAACTCAGTTTTTCATAACACTGAGCTTTATCCTACAAGTTGAAATTAATAATCCACCCCTTCAATGCAAATTAGAAGTGTGATGGTGTGTTTTTAGAAGCACATGTCCAGCTCTTCCTCTGATTTTTCTATCTTTAGCCTTGGGTCTCGTAATTGTAGTAGAAACAGGATTATCTATGACTCAAGAAGACAGAAGCAAACTAACCTTTTTCTCAATTTTAATGCAAATTAAAAACTGGGCATGCAGCAGAGTTTACCTAAAGTTATTTGAGAAAACAAATAGAAAGGTTACTAAAAGCTTCTGGATAAAACATAATGGGAAATTGCTACAACTACAAAAAGGAGTATGTAAAAAGTTTACAAGTGATGAGTACATGTAAATGGCACAAAAAATATTATTGCAGGAAAACTAATAGGGGAATTTAGGGCACAGCAAACATAAGACTGAAGAAAGATATGATCCAGAGTGAGGCTGACCAAAGCAGTAACAAAATAGAACTTAAAGTAATATTGCAACAGGAATAAGGAAAAATAGAGTACCAAAATTAAATCAGAGCAGGGAAGAGGAGTTCACAAAACTCTTTTCTTGGCCAGAACCATGGAAAATGGAAGCACAAAGAATTTATTTTGCTTAAGTGCAGTTTGTGATCTTATGCCAGGATTGCATTGCTTTCAATGACAGGGCTGAGAAAAGTTGACAGTTGTGGCTTATGTGGTGAGATCTACCAGGCAGCACATTTTTCAAGCTGAAAAATGGCACAAACCCTGGGCTGGTATCACAGGAAACACGGTGAGTGCAGAACAGCACTGGTAGATGCTTTAACCGTTATCAGTACTGCACCCATTTCCCCTTTCCACAGACAGAAAATCAGAATGAGAAACTTCAAGAAAAGTAGTGTCAGTGGAAAGAAAGCTGAGTCAGGTTACAAGTAGTAGCAATAGTAGTAGAAATAAGTAGTACTGGTAGTAATAATAAGTAACACTAATAGTAATCATAAAGGCAATTAACTTCTAGATGCATGTGTGCATATTCATGGTGTTTTCATTTGATAAATTGATGGGAAAAAAGGCAAACATATGTACTGAGCTACTATCTTAATACTTTGTCACTATTAGATATATCCTCTTAAAAAGAAACCCACAAAGAATAGCAGACCTTTTAGGAGGAAACGTTGCACAGACCTTGTCAGGAGTTTTATGAGGGAAGGCTAATTGTCCTTTCCTTTCTTTATTTTGCAGCACTAAAATCCAGTGATACCTGCCTTTCCTTCCAAAAGGCTAATGAACATGTCCTGATATTCATTTGAGGTTTAGTGACGACAGCAATGAAGCACCTTCCCCATGCCCTGTGACCTTTGTCGTCAGGACTGCTGCTCAGCGTGGTATGCCCGTTTGGAGGGATGTGATCCATCTGTGCTGACACAGCATAACCAGTGGGCCAATGTGTGCCCACATTTTTTGTGTCCGAGGCAGACAGGATTGGCTCTTTGTTTGCAAGAGTTTTGCACAAATTAAATCTAGCTATTTCCTATGGAGCAGGTTCCCAGCACATATTCTGTCGTAGATTGTTCACATCCCTTGCTTTCTAAGCCAAACTTCTCAGGTTTGTTTATTTTTCCATGGAGTTATATGGTTACATTTGCACTGCCCCCATGACTGATGAATCCCTAGTCCAGTTTTGTGTATTCCTTTCAGTCCAGCTCCTTTATATTTTCCCTGCCAGTGGCCTGGCACTGTATCCCTTGCTGCAAGGGAAGGAGTGAAAGATGTGGAGCAGTCTGGCAGTGTGAAATCAAAGGATGGGTATTTGAAGTCAGTTGCTGGCACAGTCTCTTTCTGTGTGTACCATTAAGGCATGTCACTTAACTTTTTTTTTTTTTTTTGCATTTTTGTTTCCTCTCCGTTAAAAACTTGCATCTAATATCATCCAGTAATTAATACTCAATAAGTTCATGTATATGGTCATTTGCAAACTGCAAATTCTCAGAAATGATTTGGATTTGCTGAGTATTGACTGAAGCCAATAACAACCCAGCAGAAATACTGCATTTCCAGCACAGCCGTTCCCTGTTGTATCTATTTCTACTAATGCAGATTTTGGCATGGGTGTTTCCTTGTAGCTGCAATGCATAAGCAAACCATAATCTGTTGTATGCTTCAGTCTTTGGTCAAATCAAAGATGATGGAAAGAAAGACTCACACGTTTTACAAGAAAAGTCAAGCTATATATATTTTCTTTAAAGATCTTTTAACTGTTCAGGCATGGAGATTGGTTTACGTCTTTGGCATTTTTGTTGATGGCTCCTACGTTTAAAATTATTGCTTAAGCATGCATTAGCTTAAGTATCTTCCCTTGATTTTGGCAGTATATAGCCAGTCTTTCCCATTCTTGACTGCAGTAAGCTATACATTTATATGATAAAATACAGAAAATAGATACACTGCAGTAAGCTGAAGTTTACATAGCATTTTGAATAATATTAGTAAGACTGTGTTAGTAGAAGGTTAATGTAAGTACCAGCACTGTAATTACAGATTTCTAGGAGGTCAGGGCAAACAATTAATACCTTCAAAATGGTGGCTTGGGGTTGAAGAGTTCATATGAACCACTTAGTGCTGCTAATATTGGTTCAAAGAATTATATCTAATAACACTGCTCTTTTCTTAAGAACTTGTCTCTACAGAAGCAGATTTCCTTTCTCCTTAACCTTCTCCATGTGCTGGAAGCTCTCAGAGGACCTCTCACTTATTATAACACCCATTTACTAGGCTCCAGGAGCCCCATGGGACAGACTTTTGTTTTCATCTGTCTCCTAGATGGATCCGTGCTACCAGCTGGACTTGTTTTCAGGCTTAAAATGGTGGTGAAAGTTGATTCATCAGTCATAGCCCAGTGTGTGCAAGTCTCTGCGCAGTGCTTCCGAACTCCTGCCCCTCACCTGGGTGGATGGGAACACACTGCCCCTCCTTCCTGTCATGCCTTGACAGCTATGGATAGTCCAGTGTCAAGCTTAGCCAGATTTTTCTCTAAGATGTTCTTATTTTGAATTCAGTCTTCCATGTAGAACTTAGCTGCAGCACCTAAGGCCAACACTGGCAGGGTACCTGAATGTCACAAGCACCAGACTGACTGGGGGGGCCGGGCTCACCCCATACC
>VYZQ01032568.1:14053-40254 GCA_013400655.1 Mystacornis crossleyi | reverse complement strand
GTGGTGGCTGTGCAGCTCTTGTCTTCTGGGAGTCCAGTGGGAAAGGCTTCTCTCCTGGGAATCCAGTGGAAAAGGCTCCCTATGCTGTTCCAAAATCCCAGATTTTATCCCGGTGGGAATGCTTGGCTCCTTCCCCCTGGGCGGAGCACCTCACAATGGGATGGTGAGTCATGAGGCAAGGCTTTGATGGGGCCCATTAACAGGAGCTAGTCCAAGAGCAAGTTATCTATGAGTCATGTGGCAAGGCGTTGTTAGGACAATTAAGAGAAGATAGTTCAGAGAGAGGAGGCAGGGAGCACCACCACACCTGGTATCAACAGCTCATGAATATGGTGATAGAATATTTTTTGGGCACATTTTACACTGTAATTGAGGACTATGGTGGAGCCACTAGGGGTCCCAGCTCTCTCCCAGGTATTATCTTTGATTGTGCCTTAAGTTCTGGAGTCAGCTTCCTTCCTTACTCATGGGATCTCTTCTGAGAAAGGTTTCTAAAAGCCCCAAGTGTTAGCTGCATGTTTAAGTGCAGCATAGCATTTAAATGACCAGTGCAAGGAATCCGGGGGCCAAAAGGAGAAGTAAATTTAATCTGTTTAACCCAGATTTGAGATTTACTGAAAGTCAAACCCAGGTTTGAACACTTACTCTCAGCATCCTATCCCATTCTCATGATGTTTTTCATGCTATTAACTTTGGGACATAGTGTTTTTAAAACTGTGCTCTTTGCTCTGCACTGCCAGACAGGAAAAGGCAAGTAAGTAAGCTGCAGGACAGAAAGATCACTTAGAAATGAGGACACCATGTGTTTCAAGGTAAAAAGACTTTACCTGCTAACTGTTTCTGTTCCATCTCTGCAGAAGTATTTACTCTGGTTTCTAAATTAAAATTATTCTTATATAACTGTTTCAGAACTTAGAGAGTATATTTGCTGTCACTGATATCCTTGGTCCTCTGCNGCTGTTCCAAAATCCCAGATTTTATCCCGGTGGGAATGCTTGGCTCCTTCCCCCTGGGCGGAGCACCTCACAATGGGATGGTGAGTCATGAGGCAAGGCTTTGATGGGGCCCATTAACAGGAGCTAGTCCAAGAGCAAGTTATCTATGAGTCATGTGGCAAGGCGTTGTTAGGACAATTAAGAGAAGATAGTTCAGAGAGAGGAGGCAGGGAGCACCACCACACCTGGTATCAACAGCTCATGAATATGGTGATAGAATATTTTTTGGGCACATTTTACACTGTAATTGAGGACTATGGTGGAGCCACTAGGGGTCCCAGCTCTCTCCCAGGTATTATCTTTGATTGTGCCTTAAGTTCTGGAGTCAGCTTCCTTCCTTACTCATGGGATCTCTTCTGAGAAAGGTTTCTAAAAGCCCCAAGTGTTAGCTGCATGTTTAAGTGCAGCATAGCATTTAAATGACCAGTGCAAGGAATCCGGGGGCCAAAAGGAGAAGTAAATTTAATCTGTTTAACCCAGATTTGAGATTTACTGAAAGTCAAACCCAGGTTTGAACACTTACTCTCAGCATCCTATCCCATTCTCATGATGTTTTTCATGCTATTAACTTTGGGACATAGTGTTTTTAAAACTGTGCTCTTTGCTCTGCACTGCCAGACAGGAAAAGGCAAGTAAGTAAGCTGCAGGACAGAAAGATCACTTAGAAATGAGGACACCATGTGTTTCAAGGTAAAAAGACTTTACCTGCTAACTGTTTCTGTTCCATCTCTGCAGAAGTATTTACTCTGGTTTCTAAATTAAAATTATTCTTATATAACTGTTTCAGAACTTAGAGAGTATATTTGCTGTCACTGATATCCTTGGTCCTCTGCAAAGATAAGCTTCTTGAGTACCATAGTGCATTAGGGAACCTAATACTAGAAAGTGCTGTTTGTAGATTTTTCATGATTGAGATTAACAAGCTGAGAAGGACAGAAATTATCTACATAATTTTTAAAACCTCTAGAAATTTTATGTTGTTTTTATAAGGTACATATATGAATTTTGTTTGTCATTGTGTTAGTTCTGTTGCAAAAATGGCAAGCCAAATTTCAGAACTCTTTAGTCTCCTTTCATTATTGTCCTTGGATAAAGAAATCACTGATGCTATCTCCGCCCAAGGAAGAGCCAAGGAATACTGTGCCACTAGCATCTGCAGGTATGTCTCAATGCTCTCTTTCTTCATTTCAGGCAGCTGTTCCTGTGTTCTAGTAGCCCTTCAAATACAAGCAGCAGAGAGTGTATCAGGCAGAGGTAGAAGGGGCTTTAAGGATTCTTGTAATTCTGAGTATTAACAGATTAGAGACTAAAACTGCACTACATTAAAGGTTTACTAGGAAGAGACACCTGAGTTTGAGTGGTGTTCCCCTAGCCATGGAATAGCACAAGAGACAAATGACTGCCAGAAGAGGGTCACAGGGTGTGCAAATGGATGGTTGCAGATACCCCAGGAACGATTTGGTCTGAATGAACCCTTAAGAAGTTTTTTTAAAATAGGGACAGCTTCTATCATAAAAGAAGCTTTTTTCTCCTGAGGATTTCTGTGTGTTTAAAAAAACCAAAAAACACTGGATTCAGTTGCCCTGTTTAAGGAAGTGACCTTGAATTGTACATATTTGCACAGATTACCTCATGTAAAAATACAGTCAGAAAGAATATGTCTAACAGCAATCACCTTTTTACAGCTCTGCAGCTGGGAGGACTACCACTTTTCTGTAATTTCACCAAAGAAGCTATAATTTCTTTCTGGTTTTTAGCAATTTTTGGAAGCCAGAAGCAAATAAGTGTTAAAAGCTTAGGAATAGTTAATTTGCAGCTTTATACCTAAGACAGCTAATGCCAAATTTTGTTCAACATAAGCAGTCCTGCTGGAGAACCAGCAGGGCTGTGTGCAAGCACACTCTGGGGCACAGTCTGCATGTCTGAGATGACTACTAGCACCAAATAAAAACAGTGCAGAATTACTGTTTTTTCTGCCTCCACTGCATCAGTGACATTTCTGCTGATTTCAGCAGACGTTGTGTTGTCTGATGGAGCTTTCTTTTTCCAGGAATGAAGTAATTTACTTTTATTTAAAGGGATGGAGGCATCTCACACCTCAACATATTTATACTCCAGCAAAGACTAAATGTAATTCAAGTGACCGCTCAGGAATTTGTGTGGTGAATCTAGTAGGCGGATTGAACCTTACTGTGGCTCCAGGGAACTTTATGACAAACTAATAACTGTTCACCAGTTCCATATATTTGCAGAGTCCTAAAGGCCTACTGTGATGATGCTGTGCTGAAAAGGTGCTGCATTCCAGCCCTTACAGACGTACAGAGAGTGCATTAGCTGAATATTTAGACCTGGTGTTAGGTGCTTTGCAAGGTACTAGGTCAAATACTAGAAACAATACATATAGGGATGAACACTGGGCAGCTGTACCAGAAGTGGAAACTGTTGCAGGGAAACTGCCTGAAAGGAGGCCAACAGGAGGCTTCTTGTTTGCCATGACAGAAATATGCATCTTGTTCACATTTGCTCAGTTTTTTAATCTCCCATAGCAGTTTCTGGCAGTGGCTTTCTTGAACCGGCTTTGCACATATTTTGGCCCCGTCTCTTCCCTATGTGTATCTTTCAAAAAATTTTTCTTTTCTAAATTTTCATTGGTTTATCAATCTTTCACTTCTTTGCCTCCTTCATTCTCTTTTGCATTCCCACTGCCATCTCGCCTTGCTTTTCCTTTTCCTCAGTCTCATACATTTTTTCTTTAGGCACCTTTGTCACTTTTTCTTAATTCATTCCATCCCTACATTTTCCTGGGCAGCATGCACGGGTGTAATTACGCTTGTCACATCCATCATGGGAGCAGGGCTGAAGGTTCTTGAGCCCTTAAAACCACTGTATCTTCCAGAAACCACTGGGCTCTGAGAATGGAGAGGACCAGCACATGGATCCTGTCTGATCCCACGCAGTTCAGAAGGGAAGCTGCAGCTCAGTTTCTTCTTCAGGGAGGCTCTGAGAACTCTATCATTTCCCAAAGAGACCCTTAGGTACAACTAGAACCTGAGCTGTCATGTTTGGATCAAGGTCTCCTGTGCTGTTCTGTAGAGAAGGCCTGGTCAAGATATTCTTGCCACATATTTTTTGATTTTTGCCTTCAGTCGTCCTTGGTTTAATGTAGTCAGAACGGGTAAAGTTAAGTACAAAAGGTACAGGTGCTATCCTGCCAGAGGGATATGTTTTTAAAACAATAATATGCCTAATCTTAAATGCCCTTCTTTGTCAGTGCTTTCCCTCAGATGTGTGATTCTGTGATCATGTTTTTCAGAGCAGCCCTACCCCTTCTCTTCTGTTTTGTCTGATTGAAAAAACCAAGCTGGACTTTGCAATGTTTGGGCTGACTCTTGGTTCCCACAACCATCTTCACTGGTATTTTTTTAATACCTGCAGCAATCTCAATCTTTCTTGAATCTGAGTGACCAGAATTATTTACGTTATTCCAAATATTCCAGTGCAATTCAATAAATTCTTGACTACAGAGAAAGTCTGCTTTTGTCAGAAATGTTAGATAAATAATAATTACCAATGAGTATCAGCAGAAAAAAAACTAATACTTCAATTTCAGATGCTCTTTAACCTTGCAACTGATTTTAAGATGTATTTTCCTTTAGACATGTGTGAATAGTTCCTATATTTTTATGCCTTTTTTCCAGAAGTCATTCTCCCTCCTAGCATTTACTTGACTTCACCTTGTACAGTCAATGAAAGAAATTCAGATCTAACATCTTAGCCAAATCTGTGGAGGTCAAGAAAGCTGCAATAAGCCCACATGCCTGTAGCCACAAAGACATCCTTCTCCTGCTGTTGTGTCAGCTCACAGCCCACTCTTGCTTTTATTTGCTGGTGATCTTTCCTTTCAGTACTCAGCCCTGTTGAGACTCTCATGAGGGATGCTACAGAAATGAACAGAATCACTTCCTGAGAAGAGAAATGCCAGACGTTAAACAGGCAGCTGGAGAAGCTAAGGATAAATAAGAATACTCTTTTCTTGAAAAGGAAAAGATTGTTTCTCTGCCTAAAAATTAGAACCTTTGTAAACTCCAGTCAGTTTCTTTTGGAGAGAACCAATGTGGCACTTCGTGTTTCCTCAAAAACTTGAATGCAACTGTTTCAATACTGGGTGCCTGATTAAATTAGATATCTCTAATTTATATATATGTCCCCATTTTGTAGGTGAATGTCACACTGGAATTGAGGGACTTTAGTCTCTGAATTCATGTGTTTAACCACTTCCCTTTGAGGGCATGCAATCACCATATAGGTTTTCTTTTTAAAATCCTTTTGTCAGGACCATAATTTATCATGGGTATGTGGGTACTTTTATTAAGATGACTAATGTATGACTAGCAACCACTGTTCAGTTTTAAGATTATTAACAGACTGCTTAGTTGTCCTCCAATGGTATAATGGGTACACTTAACCCATGTCTATACAGCAGTGCCAAGCTGTGACAGTCGTTGCACGGTGATTCAATGTGTGGTTTTCAAAGTACAAACAAATGAATGATACTGGTCCATCTGCACTGGGCTACTTCTGGAAGAAATGGTACTTGCAAGGTAGCGGGGGTGGAAATGAGATGTTAATCAGTGGCTGTCATTTATGTGATTGGATGGAAGTGAGAAGCAAAAAACCAAAAAAATCCCCAAACAAATAAAACCCTATACCCTTCATGAAGGAGGGGCTTTTCCCCAGCAGTTGCTAACAAGGAATTTGTTTCAGTAAAGAAGGGAGAGGAGGAGAATTGTGATATCAAGACATTAGTGGTGTCACTTAGGCAAGGAGCACATCGGCATTGTGCCATGCTTGAGCTGAGAGCACAGGACACAGTTCTTCCTGCTCCTTCTAAAGCATTCAGAAACTGAGTCACATACATTTTCATGAAAGCCAGAATAAGGGAAGTTAACTGATTTTTATCTAAACTGTTTCTAAACTGATTCAGTTAAAGAGATGAAACATTTATTTTTTTAAATCCCAGTATGTCTTCAAGGCCTTTGTAGAATAAACAGTAGTTACAATTAGTGCTAAGCTGTTTTTATCCCTAGGGCTCAAGTGCTTTGGAATGATGAGTGTTATCAATCTGATTGAAGAGTTCCACGTGCCCAGTTACAAAGACTTGAGGCAATTATTGGAGAACCTGGTGAATGAAGCTGTATGGGATTGGACAGTAGGGAATGACTACTTGACCTGCTTCTGTGAGGCTGTGTCTTGTTCCTCAGAGCTGGAGATCCTTGTGTGCATGCTTGTTGGAGTGAGAGGGCACATGAGGAAGAAGGTAAAGGAGATAAAGGTTGTTTTATATAAATTCTTTCACTTTTGGAAATTAACTCCATGGAGTATCGAAAGAGAGAATAGCTACTTTTGTTTGACTGTCTTGTTTTCCTCCACTGAACAGCACTCTGTCTTTCCCCTGAAATGGTTTAAAAGAAGCTGGTATGTATTTCTACTAAAACTCAGAGATGTTGAGTGTTACAAATAACCTCATTCCTACGATAAAATCTGTTGAACAGTTGTCACAGTGTTGTTCTGCCTTCTTGGTGTAGCTCAGGAAAATGGGAAGGGTCATTGCTACTGATTTAATGGAGCTGATTTGCTGAAACAGAGGCAAATACAAATCAGCCTGTCAAATCAGTAAAGCAGACAGTGTCACCCAGGCCTCAGAGTACATTTTGTTAAAGGGTTTGTCTTGGAAAGGAAGAGAAAGTCTAGCAATAGAACTGAAGATGAGGTGGTTAAGATAGAAAACATGCAGGAATTTCTTGTGTGAGGGGCTGAATATCTTCACTTTTCCTCTTGAAAAGGTTAAAGTGGACAAGTCATGATTTATCTGGTGCCTGAGGTCTTCAGATGCGAGTGAGGTGTTTTAGGCTCTAGTCACTTTTCCAAGACCCTGCTTTATTTTTTATCCAGTAACTCCTCAATATGAAGTGCATAAACAGTCTTTTTACCCAGTCTATGCTTTAGGTGCTTACAAGCTAGGGGATTTCAGCACTGCATTTCTGGACTTAGTCAGACTTTATCTCCTTGAGGCTTTAAACCCTCCTTGGGACATGGTACCACTGTACACCGAGTCATAAGCCTGAGACATAGTATCTAAGATTTGGTTAGTGAAGTCAGAATGAGATTTCAGTAGTTTTCAAAATTGAATTAGGGACACATTTTGCTAAGGTTCTTTGAAAATTGTGGTTTGAAGGCTTGTATAAGTTCCATGCTCTTGAAAACTTTATTCATATTTAGAGACAATGCAGATGTTCATCCTTAGAGATAATGCTTTCTTTTTTTATTATTATTCATGCTTTTTACTCCTCTTATACTGCTAGACTTTTCATTAATGGTTTTCCCATACAATTAAAGCATTCAAGTAAAAAAAATAGGAAATAACTTTAAAAAATATTTTTCAAATTCCACAGGCCATTGAGTCAACCCAGTAGTGCAGTGAGCTGATAAAAAGCCCTGGCCTTATAGCTGTTTTGTTACACATGAAGATCAGCTATAACACACTGGTTGTCCCTGGTAGAAAGATTTTTGAGAGTGACTGTGAAGGCGAGGAACACCAGAGGGTGCTAAGGTTGTTTCATAGAAGCTTTGAGGTAGGCTGAGGCTTTCAGTTGGAGAAACTGAACATCTGGTTATTGACTTGTGTTTATTTTTACAGTAGCATACTGTGGAGGTCCCCCCCTGGGGTATGTGCCTTGGGAGTGAAAGCATGGGTGGGGTTACACGAGGTTTCCAGGCTCCCTGATGCTATTGTACCTAAATCCTGTTCCTCATTGGCCATTTCAAATGAACCGCGCCCGGAGAATGCTGTACTTAGGTGGGTGTTCACAGGATTCTAGAGGGCTTTTGGAGCAGTCTGCATTTGAACCCCCAGCGAGGTGGCTGGGAGAAATAAAACATCTCTGAACATCTATCAAGTATATCGTTTCGTGATTGTTTCTATGGGCAAAGCAATCTGCCAGGGAAGGTTGCGGAGATCCCACGGCAACAGCAAACAGAAGCATTGAGACCAAAGTCAGAACAAAATCTCTTATTGTGCAGATTGCCTGACACATTGCGTACATTTGGAGTAGCATGGCCGGTGCCACCTCAGTGAAGCCTGTGTTTTTCAGCAGCTGTTAGAGTATTACCCATGCAGAAAAGAGCTCAGGAGAGAGGCACTGAAAGATTTAGAGCAGTGCCACCCACTGCTAAAATAAATCTCCTGAAACAAATAAATTTTAATTTTTGCAGGCTGTACATTTTTTATTTATTTACTTTTTTGGAAATTCCAGTTGTTAGCATTACACTTGGACATCAAAAAACCACCTTGAGGCATAGTTGGAGGATTTGCTCAGCACCAGCTTGGTTTTGCAAGTATGATACATATCCCCCTGAGAGCAGCAGGGAGAGCTGACCAGGAGGAGCCTTCTCACCTCACTTCTCTTCTCCTGTCTTGTATCAGTTAGTGGCTGGATGCTGATACCACTACTTAGCAGGAGAGTGTGCATCTGAATTTGACCATTTTTAGCCTTTTGCCTGATGGTGAATCATTTTTTCCCCCACAACAGCTGCTTGAATAAGGTGACCATATGTTCCATATTAAAAAAAAATCCTTTTTTCAGTGTTGTTCAGCCTATATCAGTTTAATAAAAGAACATACTTATTTCCACATTTTGGCAGTGATCACAAAGAGGAGTCTATACAAAGATACAATGTTTTGATAAGATCCATGATTGTTGCATATGAAATAGAACATTGCAGGCTTTTCTTTTCCCTTTCCAGGGCTCATTTTTCTGGTTGTTTCCTTTTTTTTTTTTTAAATTTCTTTCCATTTTTGTGTTTTCTGTTCATACAAACAGGTATTCAATATATGCAATGCATTAGTGTGATCCTTTAATAACCAAAAGTTACTAGGACTGTTGTACATTATGCGCTTCCATAAGAAGACAGAATTGATATATTTCCCACTGAGGCTATTTTTGTCTCATGATGCCCTTCATGATGTTGGTGATCCTTCTGCTCAATTTCATAATAGAAGGTATCACCATCTTTCAAAGAGATGGCTCCTGAGAGTAACTTGAACAGGATATGACTAGAAGACCCTGTCAAAACAAGCCTTTGGGCAAAACAACAGTGCACATTCGGGGAGCCAGATGCTCTCTCCCTTTAATTTTTTAAAAATAGTGATCCATGGCTTTGCCAAGACCAGTGTCCTATTATATACAGTGAGCAAGTGGTGTACAAAGGCAAACCTGTCTTAAAGACCAGACCTTTTATTTTCTTTCCCATCTAAATTCCTTTTCCTTGAATTTGGCACTGTTTCAAATGAAGTGTCAGTCTCTCCTCCATATTTGGTATTGTTATACTCTCTTCTCTGAGCTGAAATTCAAACGGAAAATTTGCTGAATAGCAAGTCTTCCCTTTGGACACTAATGCAGCTCTGCTTCCATTGAGAGATAAGGATTGCAAAGAACTAAAAATTATTGAGAAGTCTCTTGAAAGGCTCCCCACCTTGAAGCCAGTATGGTTGTTCTGATGGAAAATAGGATTTCATTTTTTGAAATCTGATAATGTAGCAAAATAAGAACAAAACCAAAATGACACCCAAACCAAACCACACTGTAAACTAATTTTCAGTTTCCCCATACTATGATGTTTATTGAAGACTTGAATTCTCATCTGTTCCATGAAGCTTCTTTATTTTCTACAAGTGAAATAAAGATGTAACCAAACACCAGCTTCTTGTAGTAGTTTTGAAATTTAACTCTTGAACACAGCCTGCACATGCTTTCATTGTGTTCACTGGAGTTATCCCACAGCAGTAGTGACAGGTAATGCATTTTTTTGTGAACAGAATGGCGTTTAGGGGCTTATTCGTGTGTTTTTCCTAGTGATTTACGTGTTAATATTTTTTTTCTTACTGAAAATTGGCTTTCTAAATTCAGCATGTATAGTGGCTTTTTGATGAATTCTTTAGGAAACCACAACACTGCTTAGCGTGACAATGTCCCTACACTTCTTAATGATTTGGAAAAGGACAGCACTACAGAAAAGAAGGTGGAGGAATAGATGTGTTTGTTTTCATGCTAAAAATCCAGACAAAACTCTTTCTGCCAGAGGAGAATTTCAAGGAATAGACAGCTTGGTTATCCATCTCCCACTAAATTTCGGTGGGCTTTGTATGGCCTGAATTTTAGAAAATCCTCTATTTTTCTTTACAAAAGGTTTTTTATTGCTTTTGTCTACAGCACAAGCACTTCTGAACCTCTGAGTGGAATGAGGTTTCTTTGTCCAAACAGTCTCAGTAATCATTACACCAGATGCATGTGAGATGAAGAGAAAAAGCCAAGTTTTCATTTCTCCCTATGCCTTTCCCATTGCTAACCTGTTTCTTCTGCATTAGCTGTGGCCTCTAACAAACAGCTTTTTGTCGCACAACTGGTGACAGAGGGCTGGGCTGGTGGCAGCCTAACCTCAATCCTACCATGTTGTGACATGGCACACTGACTCTCCTGATGCCCAAGCCAATATCTTTAGTAGACTCTCTGCAGCATCGTCTGTGCTTTATTTCACAGTTTTTATGCTGTGCCTGCATTCCACTTCCAGTGCCTCCCTACTGGGAGTGTAAAAACACCACTTGTTTCAAGGAAAAGATTTTTAGGCAGAGGCTGGGAATGAGGCACCCAAATATGACAAAAATAGAAAGGTAGCTATGCAGAGATCCTGAAGGAAATGAATCTCAACAAGGGTAAATATCTATTATTTTAAAACTGATATTTTGGTGTGATGCTTTAAGCTATTTTGTGGATTTTCTTTTAATTCTTGCTGACATGAGGGAAAAGCTGCTGGTCTGTAGTCTTTTCCAGGGTAGGCGGTGAACTGCAGGTGTGTGAAATTGGTACTAGGAAGATCACAGACTAATTCACCTCAGTCATTAACCAAGCACCTTAACTCTGGTAGTACTTGGCAGCTGAATAGTGAGAAAGATGATCAAAACAGCCCAGCAGAGATGGTGGAGATAATTTACTTGTCTTGGTCTGTATTTTTCTGTTGCTGTGGGGTTCCAGCAACATTTCTGGAGACAGATATACTTGTGGAAATAATCAAGGAACGATATTTGATAGATGTTCATAGATATTCTTTATTCTCTCCCAGCCGCCATGGCTGCGAGCCTGGACCAGACTGACTACTCATGGGAAAACCACAGAGTTCCCCGGCAGGGGGACACGAATAGCCAATGGACACAGAACTTGGGAACATGTGACCAGAGAGCAGGGGGTCTGGAAATCCTGTGTAACCATGCTTTTTACCCAAGGCCCATCCCCCCAGGGGGAGGAAACCTCCTCACCTCACCCTTTTGTTTTAATTAAAGAATGACAAAAACAATTTCAAAAGAATGCAAGTTACTCCCCCTGAGTCCCCAGCGTCCAAACGTATCTTTTTCTGGAGTATCCCAGAGCTGGCAGGAGAGAGATGGAGGCTTTTTGAGTACACTTTATGAGGAAACTGAGGCAGGAGAGCGGTTCTTTCATCTGTACCTGTTGGGACTCCAAACAATGATAGTTAATTATTTCCCTCCCCCTTTTCATCCCCCCCTAGGCATTGGAGAGGGACTGTGGGGAAAAGGAATGGCATAGGGAAACCAAGGGGTGAAAAACAGATTAGGAATGGATTGGGGGTAATAGATGGGGGCAAATTTGGTATAGGGAAAAAAGGAAAAAGCATGCTGAGGGTAGGGAAGTTGCTGGCATGGATATGATTTGAAATAACTGCGATTTTGTGCATATTTACTTCCTAAGATAGGACTACCACGAGGCCCAGTGACATTAGCAGCCTACAGGCCTTTTCTTCCTTGTACAATATCAAATTCCACAATCTCCCCATCCCCCACGCTCTGGAGGTACTCGGGATTATTTTTGATAATCGGAGTCTGATGAATAAACCCATCCTCTTTAGTGTCACATCTAGTTATAAATTTGTAACGCTGCTTCACATTATACCATTTTACAATCCCTGTAATTTTCCTTGCTAGAACTTCTATCACGTGCTTGCATCTGTGTCATGGTTGCTGGTCCCACGTGGCCACTGCTTTGCTGACCCCAGCGTCTCAGTCGGGCCCCCGCGCTGTTGTCGTCTACGCGGGGTCGCTTGGGCTGATCCATCACGCCGACCCCACCGCGCCCACTCCGCCACCTCTGTCCACGCCGGGTCCAGCCCTGCAGCTGCTCCGCACCGCCCTCGCCACGCCGGTTTTGTGGCTGTCCTGCGCCGGCCGTGCCCTGGTGCCTGCCTGGGTCTGACACGGCCCCGATCCGGCTCGGCGCTGCACTGCGCCATTTCTTGCGACGCTATGGAAACTGCCACTTCTCGCTCCACAAAGCTCTCCAAGCTGCATGCTCTGAGTGCGCTTCCACGATGGCTCCTCCCGCCTCTGCAAACTGCTGGGGAAGGGACGAGGGCAGTCCCATGCGCTGGTCCCCGGTTCCTGGCTGCCTGCGTGGGTCACCTCTCTGCTGCACGTGACCCGCGGTGCTCGTGGCGCCTGTGGTGCCGCTCCCTCACTCGCGGTCTCGCGGCAGGGGACTTTGAGACAGGGATAGGGTCTGCGATAAGGCGCGGGCTCTTGAGGGGGCTGGGCGCATCCAGCGCCTGCGCCTCCACCGCCACCGGTAGGGGGTGGAGGGGGAGATTTCGTGGGTACATTCATGCGCTCCTGGGATGGCTGCCGCGTGGTCTCGGCCATGCTGTGGCGGTCATCTTTTCCATAGAGATAATGTGACCATGCACATGGTTCGTAAGGGCATAAGTGATTACAGGAAATGCGGAGAGATGTTCTACCACTGGTACGTGTTTTGATTGCGCCATTATCTCATCCAAAATCTCATCCCAAAAATCTCTTCGAGAAACTCCAAAAGGATTAAAGTCAGAAATTAAGTCCTGAGAAACATAAAAGAAATTTTTGAAAAGCCAGTCAAAAAAATGTTCTAGATATCCTAGAGTAAGTCTCATGTTTTGCTGTGCGAGGATTTCTTTAATTTCCAAATAAATTTCCCTCTGTCACTTAGATAGCCACATTTCCCACGGTTCCTCCATAGTCCAGAGAGAACAGCCAAACCAAGGCAAGGGGAAGGAGATCTAGAGTGTTTGTTTACTCACGAATTTTCAGGGATCTTCAGAATCTTGGTTATTTCAAGGTCGCTGTCTCCAGAGAAACTCGTTATAATCTCACCTGGGTTGCCATCTGTTGCTGTGGGGTTTCAGCAACCTTTCTGGAGACAGATATGCCTATGGAAATAATCAGGGAACGATACTTGATAGATGTTCATAGATATTCTTTATTCTCTCCCAGCCGCCATGGCTGGGAGCCTGGACCAGACTGACTACTCATGGGAAAACCACAAAGTGCTCTGGGCAGGGGGACATGAATAGCCAATAGTGTACAGAACTTGGGAACATGTGACCAGAGAGCAGGGGGTCTGGAAATCCTGTGTAACCATGCTTTTCACCCAAGGCCCATCCCCCCAGGGGGGAAACTTCCTCGTTTTTCTATGGGCTGCAAGGCTTTAATTTACAATAGAAAATACAGAAATTTTGGAAGTCCCAGTAAAATTATATTTATACAAAGAAGTCTTGATATGTTTATTTTCCTATCAACATGTAGAACAAAGTTAGTAGTGGAAGAGTGTAATTTGCCTTTTAGAAACTTGAAATCTCAAAGATGAACTTGAAAGAAACCTATTTACCTGGATATATGGTGCCATAGCTCTAATTTATGGACACAAATTAAGTCTGTTCATAGAGAGCTTTTAGCTCAGGTGGGAACAACTTCTTGGTTTATATTCAGTCTTGCCTTTATAAATTACTTTTCTGTGCTCATTCCTCTTGGTTTTTCTTTAAAATCAAGTGCTAAAAAACGGATTATGGATTTTCTACTGAGTTGTTTTTTTTTTTTTTTTTTTGGTTGGAAGCAAAGCCTGAGATTTTAATGCATGGAAATAAAAAAATTCCATGAACAGATCTTTGTTTCATATAGATGTCTCTTAACTGCTAAGACAAAAATTATCAAAACTTCTGTGGGGAGCATAACATGTTTGAATTAATGAAATCTAAAATTAAAAGGAAACTGTAAACACAAGATTTTTCAACACTTTTTTATTAGGAAATAAACACCCCAAAAAAGTGTCATGGAACTGTCAACACCACGTATGAGTTTTGATTGCAATAAACTGCATTTTTGAGGACAGCTGTTTTGTTTTGTTGTTCAAGTCAAATGTTCACTATTAGTATTCTACCAAAGTTGAAGACCTCTTTGTTATTTATGCCCCACCTGTATGTTGTCACACATTCCTCTCTGACAACGAGATGAACAGTTGCAAGGGCTCAGAAAGTTGAACAAACTATAATTACTGCATTCTATTTCTCAGCCTTTCTGTAATTAATTTGAGACACAGTGTCTTGAAGCAAACAGTTACATTAGTTTGTAAGTGATGAAACTTTCATCACCAGTGGGGGTGGACTTCTTGGAGATCAACTTTCTGGATCTTCTGATGTTTTGTTTTGAGTTCCATTTTCAATCTTTTTTTCTGATGCGTGGTCTCTGTCCCTAACTCCACATATCCAGTCATTTTCCTTTGGCCTAATCATTCCCATGGTCGACACATATCTTTTAACCTTGGATTTCTTGTACCCTTTTCCCTTAAGTCTGTTGTTGGCTTTTGGTTTTGTTTTGGCTTTTTATTAATGCTAGTATTTTCAGGTCTTGCTTAGAAGCTTTCTCTCACCCATTGTTTTCTTCTAAAATGTCACTGAGACCATCTGCTCCAAACTGACTCTGCTGAGCAATTCTAGTTCTCCAAGATCATTTGCACAGACATTATTTTTCCAGACAGACTGTCTTCAGCAAAGAATTCAGTAGCAGAAAAAGCAAACAAGTCTGGCAAAAGTGGCAAGCATATCCTTTTAAAATAAATGAACCACATATTTTCATTACTTTTAGTACCTCTCTGCCATAGCTGCCTAAGCTGAACATTTGTCTATGTGGATATTAAACAGTGGCTAAGAGTCGGATTCAGAAAACAACTTCTGTGCATTGATAATCATATTCCTATTTAGCAAACAGACATGTACATGCCATAGTCTCTTGAGGCCTTCAGCACAGGCCTAACCTCAAACCCTTCTTTCCAGGGCTTTATTTTTCTGTTTTGTAAATGTATATTTTACCTGTAAGCTATTTCTCTCAATTAATTTTGGATTGTACTCTCATTAAATAAGTGTAGGAGATTATGTTCACTGGTTATCTCAAGAATTTTCACTTCCCTGTCAGGTATTATGTTGCTTAACAGCCCCTCTGGTCCTTATGTCTGGAAGTAATAAATCAAAGAAAACCCAAACTACTTGAAGAGGTAATTACACTATTCGTTCTCCTGTTCTCTGCACAGCCCTGCTGGCCTGCAGGCAATGGATGCTGAAAGCCACACTCTTTACTATCTGCATTATCATGTCACTAAATTAGTACACGTTCACTCTGAGACTTGGCAGTATAACACCTGCATAGATAAATGTGTATTGAAAAGACTCTGCCTGCAACTTTATGTTTATGTAACTAGAAGCTGTGGAATAGGCTCCCAGTTTCCAACTGTCTTTTAACTTTGAAAGATCCATGCAGTTTCACACGGCGATGGCACGTAATATTTTATCCTTGGTCATAATGCCTGTGCCTGGTAACTGCTAACCTTCCTGGGCTCACATATCTTAGATACAGAAGGAGTCCTGCTGTAGCCCTCTCTCTTCACTAACAATGTTTAACATAACATGCAACAGATCAGGAGCCATGTGCCTATAAATAATGCTGTCATTGTTAATATATTTGTAACAGTAATAAAATATTCTGGTAGTACAAAGAAATGAAAATGATCAGGGAAGTATTTTTAAATAAAGAAAATGATTTTGAAGTCATCTAAGATAAATGTATCCCAAGCTCTTTAATCTAGAACCTCCACACAGAAACACTGCTGTTGCTTGGCTTCATCATGCTTGGCTTTCTGCTGTAACTCATACATCCATCTTTTCAGCACTGTACTAAAATGGCCTAGATGTGTTTTATGAAAATCCACTTTAAGACAGTCATGGCTGATTACCAAATCAGCCCAAAGTGGACCTATCGTAGCTGTGCTCTCTCTGAAGTCATTTATCGCAGTTTCAGCTTTGCTTTCCTCATACCTACGCTGCTCATTATGAAAACAAACAAGTTAAAACTTGCTTTTATACACTGCCATAAGATGATCCACACCAATGCTAACAGGCAGACATACCTTCTAGAATCCTGAAGTGACTTTAATGCTGTAGCTGTAGTGGGCCAACTCAGCAGGGGATTTTTCACTTCTGTGGCAGTTCCTCATAGCATTTCACTCTATTCTTTACATTCTGTACATTCAGGTATGCATGTTCTCCTGTGTTCTTGATACACAAACAATACAGCTTTATATTCTTCTATATTCTCTAGTTCTTGTTTTTCTTTATATAGGTCTATTCATTCCCTGTCCTAAATAAAAATGTCAAATAATACTGTTTCACTTTCTTCCAACTGTGGCTTTTCTAACTATGCATCCAATTCCTTTCTTTGGATATCTCTTCTCAAGCCTTTTTAATCCCATTTCTGTTCCTCTAAATGTAGGTATTACCTTTGAGCCTGCTCCAGAGTCCACTTAAAGCATATATGCTCACTTTGCAGCTTCAGAAAGATTGGTTTAAGGGAGACTCAGAGTTGTGCCAAAGCAGGCTTATGTGTTTTGTTCTCTCATAACATGAAATTTAATTATTGCAGTATTCTGTTTCCAGCTCTTCAGAACACTACTGCTCATGCATCTGCTAGGATGAATGATTAAAGACAAAAGCAATTTAAATCTTGGACTTAGGATTCTGTTCACTTCCACAACAAGGAAATGAGTTCTGGCAACGTTCTCTGACATACTGATCTCTTGGCACGGCACCATCCTGTGCAGTGCCCAGGGAAAGAAACATCTCCCCAAAAGTTAGGACTTGATGGACCTCATAGTGAATGCCAATTACTTGTCGTGAAATAAATGCAGTAATTTAATGTTTGTTTTTTTTTTAATAGTCAGCAATCCATTTGGGAACTGGAATTTTTAAACTAATTTTACATAATTTTTAAAGCACTGTTGTAGTTTTCACTGATAAAGCTGGTATTGCTGTTTATTTGCCTTCTGTTAGACAAGCCAGAATTTACGGGGGAATGTTAGTCTCTTTTACTGGAGTACCTGATGAAATTGAAAAAAATGTAGGTTGATTTTATCTATTGTATCTATGACATTGCATGTGTCTGGGAGAACCTTAATATTGTGTGACATCAGTAAATCAACAGGATACAAAAATCAAAATGGCCGTTGTGACACAGACTAAAAACTGATTAAATGCTAGGTTCTTAAGTATAATTACAAACTGGGAATCATTGCTGGAGTTGATTTGATTCTTCAGAGGTTCCAAAGGACTGGGGCCAAGAAATTCTCTGTAAGATCTTGCTAATCCAGTACATCAATATAAACTCATTACTGATAAAGTGAGTAGGTTAAAGAAGAAACCCATAAAGTATAAAAGAGATGAGTGCTGAGTGACCTAGATTGTTTGGAAAGCTCCATGCAGGTAAATTATGTGTATTTTGACAAAGTAGAGTAATAAATATATAGGCACAAAGATTGTTGGCCATGTGGGATACAATAACCTGTCCTAGAGAGCAGCAGGCCTGAAGACCACTCAGGGAGGATCAGAGGTCTGTGAGTCAGCATGAGCACTGCTACACATCAGGGAGACTCAGCAGCATGGAGGCTGAATCAAATCCTCATCTGGTGAAAACTGGGTACCCAGTAAGAATAGAATTGTGATGTAACATCCATTTAGCACTGGCCTGACGTCTGCTGAAAAAATATCTGAATTGTGATGTAACATGCATTTAACACTGACCCCTGCTGAAAAAATATCTGATGCACCTACAGTTCACAATTTAAGGAGTAAAAAGATTTATGGGAACGGTTGAAGGGATGGAAAATATGACTTACAAGGAAGACATTCAAGGGAGTGTTAACTATGTCTTTATCATCACAACCTTAAAACTCATCTGGAGAAAATAACAGTTCAGCAGTTTACTATGAAAAAATTCATAGTACGAACAAAACCTAGAAGTCAATGTAGGACTGATCAGCATTTTAAAGAGAGGCAGAGTTATAGCTTTTTACAAATGACTGTAAGTAGTCATTGGAACATTTCCTCAATGGGTGGTAATAGATCAGTTTTGATTGTTAATTCAGTGTTTGTACGTTAAGGAAAGAAGGACTACAGACCAGATGCAAGAATCAATGACAATAAGCCCTACGGTTAACATAAAGTACTAGGTTAGAAATCCCAGTGGTCCTGTCTCGTCTTAAACTTCTGTAGTCACCAACATAATGACTTTCTTTAATTTGCTGCTTTTGATGGAGTTTTATCCTCTTAGTGCTTAGATTTTACTTTTTAAACTGGTCTTTCCTAAACTAATCCTTCTTAAAATTTGTATTATTTTTTAACATCCCATAGACAAAGCCATCAGAGCTTGTCATTGTAAGGTTTACAAGCTATAGACAGTGGGTGCTTCCTCATTGACAGCATCCCTTTAGTGGCACCAGCTTGTAGAGCATTACTGCCAGGCAGCAGTTGGGGCTGTCATAATATGCACAGTGAATGACTTAGTCACACCCCTCACGCAGTCCTGTGTTATGATCCTCATTTCTGAATGTGTGCAGGATCTTGCCTTGCTGGTTTTAGGGAGTCAGGAGTAGGGCTCCATTGCCTTTGTTATTAATATTCCTCTTTCTGTGGACTGGCAACAAAATAAAAAGAGGTGTGTCAACTGAGTGAAGATCTCTGGGGAAAGAAAAACCTATATGCAGGAATTTAAAGCAGAGAAAATGCCTTTCCCCTGCTTTTATTTTCCTTTTGTTTCTGATACCAAGGAACAGCTGTGGACAGAAACCAGTGGGGCCTCCATTGGCTGTCAAGCAGTCACCAGTAGGTATTACTGATCCAGGAGTTCACAGGCCCTAAGTTACCTGAAAACACTTTAGTACTGGGAAAGATATTGTAAGAAGAGGTGTTGCTGACTAATGATGAAAACAGACAACTTGGCTTAAAGAAATAATATATAAAGCTGTTTTTAACAGCTGTCTCTGCTTAGAACAAGCATCTAAAAGCTGAATTCTACTGACATCTCTTAATGAGACTGCAAAACTGTTTTCCTTCTCTCCTGTGCCATTCCTCATGTTTTACTTTTCCTTCATGTTTGATTTTTTTCAACATCAGTCATTCATTTACAACACTTCTGTTGATGTAACTCAGCTTTGGATTAGGTTTCAGGTTGCTATTTCCTTTTTGCTTGAATAGGGATTTCTTTTATCCAGAGCAAGGAAACCAATAATTTGTCACGGCAAAGCAATGCTCACTTGGATTCACATTCATGTAGTCAGCTCTTCTGTCAATTTCTAAAGCATTTTAGGATAATGGAAGAAGAGTCTTGTTTATGATTTCTGATGTTTTCCTTTGTTTTCCCCAATTTATTTAACATCTGTACTCCATTTGACCATTTGCAGGACAGATTACAGTAAATCTATCATTTTGTTTGATTTAAAGGTGATACTAAGTTTTTGTGCTTTCTCTGCCCCAAGTCTTTCCCAGGGGATCATTCAGGGATCCATCAAAGGATTAACCTTTTGACAAATTAACAGATGTATCTGTAGGAACAAACTAAACTATACTTTGCCATAAACTTACATAATCTGTACCGTTCCTTTCCAATCAGTGTTTTGCAGATGGCAGATTATTTACAGAACTGAGCTCCCCTACTTTTTAGGTTCTGCTATCTTTGCAACCCCACCAGTGCACGGAACACTCTCAATCCTTTTCTGTCTCAGCACAGGGAAGGCCCAAATATTTTCCTGCCAGTCAGCCCTTGAAAACTGTTTGGGGATTGCTCAGGGAGCCTGGACACCTGGGTGTTCCTGAGCATTCTGGCAGCATAGATTGTGAGTCAGTGCAGAGTGAGGAACCTGGACCTGAGGTTTTCTCCTGGCTTTGCCCTAGGACTGCTCGACCACCTCCCTGTCCCTTTGCTTTTGCAAGAGGGATGGGGACAGGTTGCTGATGGCCCTGTGAGCAGCTGGTGCAGGCTTCTGGCTAGAGAGGCAGGTTTGGGGGGAACTCCAGATATTTTGTGTTCGCTGGGCCGAAGACATAAGCTGGGTGGCGACCCCAGCGGTGAGGGTCTTGCCAAAGTCCTTCGTTCTCCTCTCCCTATAGCCATCCGTGTATAGGCGCCAGCTTCAGGGTGTCTGCCTCCACTCGGCAACCTTCCCTCTCAGCCCCACGGGAAGAAGAGCCAGGCTCGGCTACAGGTATGCGGGGGCTGGCGCGTGCTGTGCGGGCGCAATCGGTGGGTGCGGCTTTGTAGGGGCAGGACTGTGGAAGGTGGGAGGGAGGCGTGGGTGGGGTGTTGAGGAGGCGTGCGGAGTGTTCCGGGAGCCGTGGGCCGGGGCGATCCTCCCCGCCCATGATTGGCAGCGCGGCGTGTTCCCCCCCCCGCTCGTGCTGCCCCCCAGCCGCCGCGGAATACACATGGGCACCGCCCGCCTGGTCCTCTCCGCGTCGCTCTCCTCCTGCCTCTGCCGCTCTCATTTGTTCTAATTTTTTTTTCCCCTCTCCTCCCCTCCCATCTTTTGGGCGCTTCCTCGCTTTCCCGCCCGCCTGGCGGGCTGCCTCCGCGGGCGCGCAGCGCGGGGCCATGCCGGCGGGGCCGCCGCTGCTTCGGGGCTCCCTCCTTCTCTTTCTCCTCCTGCACTTCCTCGGCGCCCCGGTCCGCGGAGCCGTCTACACCAACCATTTCTTGGTGGAGCTTTACGACGGGGGCCAGGCGGAGGCCGAGCGGGTGGCGGCGGAGCACGGCTTCGGCGGGGTGCGGAAGGTAAGCCCCCTGCACAGGGTCGGAACGCTGCGGTGCCCTTCACGTTGGGCTCAGGGCGTGCGGTGTCGTGCCGTGGGCATGCCGGGGTGGCCCCGGCGCTGTTCTGCCCCCGCTCACCTGCGGGAAGGGACGGTGCGGAGCGCGTCCCGCTGTGCCCGCCTTAATCTCCGTTTCCCGAGGGTCTTTGAGGAATAGCGGTGCCAAGAGCCATTGCAAGTGCTCCTCGGCATTGGCCCAGCAGGGTGGTTATCTTGGACTGGCGAGAGAACGGAGTTTCCCACATGGTAACTCGGTGCCTTTTGACTTACTATGTAAACATCCTGCCATGGAGGAGCTCCTATCCTGCAGGGCTGGGGCTGCTGCCTAGGGCTTCCTGAGCGCGACTGCAACTGCTCGGAGCACCTGCGAAAAAACGAAAGCCTCGTCTCCATGGAGAAGCCTGCACACAATTTAATAGAAGATTTCACAGGGGTTTTGACACTCAAGTTTGTGATGCTGGTGGGCTTCTTAAAATCCCTATTATTCTCCTAAAGTAATAGGATGACCTTAGGCTGAAGAAGTTGCTTAATATTAAGCATGATAAGCAATGAATGCTTTTCACTAATGAATGTGAGTTGAGAAACTTCAAGTGCTATTGGTGGTTGTTTTCGCTCCTGAGATCCTAGGAAATCAAATGCAGCCAGAATGGCAGGTCCCCTCCCGGCTCCTAGAGTGTCCATCTCTGCTAGAAATCTCTCCCATTCAAATGATAACTAGACCCCTAAATATTTTAGGGTAGAGTAAGACCTGAGGTGAAACGATGGAGAGGCTAATAGAGTGCCCTGGTCAATACAATTCCTGGCAGGCTCACTTGGAGGAGTGCGGAAGGAAAGTGGGCTGTGAGTGTTGCTGCTGCTTGTTTTTTTTTGTTTTTTTTTTTCTTTTCCTCGCAGTTATGCAATGGCAGCCTGGTCCTGCATCCAAGGAAATGAATGATAATAGCACCCTGAACTTGAATGAGTGAAATGGCTTTAAACCTCGATTTAAAAATAAAAATTAAAAAGTGTATCAAGTGAGACTCCCTCCCTCAGGTTGTCTTGTTTCAACTCCAGTGGGAGCTTGTTAGAGGAATGAGGACAAGATCATTGTTGCTGTTACCACAGCTAACTCCTGCTGCTGTTAAGATGCTTTTGTTTTAGGCTCACAGCCTTGTCCTGACAGTGACAGAGCAGGGCTGCTGATATATTTGGGAAAGGATTGTGGGAATTAGGTTTTGTTATATGAAATTTAGATACAGCTTTTTGGTCAACAGTTTTCCTCTTCTAGTCTCTTCCTGATTGTGCTCCCTTTCTCCTATCCTGGGGTTATCTGACTGATAAGGCCTTACAAGGATAGAAGGGTACATTCCTGCATAGCTCAATTTCTTATGACTTTTGCTAGATGCTTTGAAATGATCCTGTAATCCAAGTGCGGAAGAGACAGGGAGAGAGAGAGGATTTTGTAGGATGGAGAAATGCAGCTTCTGGGCTGTTAGAATCCTCTCCCCTCTACCATGCTTCTCCCCAGGATGCTTCGGCCACATTAGGAGACTTCTTCATGGAAATCCGCCTTGTAGCTCAACTCAGGAGAGACTTGGAGGGAAGTCCCTCGGCTAACAGGAGAGTACCTGCTTTTCCAGGACATGCCACGAGGGGGCTGTTTTCTGTGGGCATGGGTGTCTCTGAAGCCCAGCAGAGCCATGGCGTGATGTGTGTGTGTTGTGTGCTCATGGCGTGGGGCAGCAGGTGGTTGCGGTACTCAGCACATACTGTCTCAAGGTTTCTGGGTTATACTATCCCAGTCCCAGAAAAGCTAGTAAGCCTCCTACCCCTTCCTCCCCAACTGTAAGAGGAAATAGCACCCTGCTTTCTACAAGGCAGTAATTTTAGGGAAGAGGAAAGGTTGGTGGGGTTTGACATTTTGCTGGCTGTGTTGGAGGATAATCCATGAGAGGTTTATAGCAATCTTCGTTCTTAACGGGGTTTGGGTGGTGATAATTGGCCGCTAATAAAAGCTTATGCCATTTATGCCAATGGCTCTTCAGTACTGCTGAAGAGTCTCAGTTTTGCCATCATCAGGCTTGTCTAGCAGCTTACTGTCTGCAGACTCAGCTTTAATGGCGATAACGACAGTGCAGAAAGTTGAACGTGGCCGTGTGTAGAGGAGCACAGAGCTGTTAGTGGGAAACTCTCGAGGGAAAGTATTATATGTAGGTATGCTGTCTAATGAAATATTCAAAATACCAGCACCACCCCCCACCAAATTACATCACAAGCAGAAGTGATCTTTTAGATACTTCAGTGACACATGCTGTTTGGATGATGTATTGAGTTATTTACTTAAAAAAAGAAATCTGGTTAACTTTACCCATATTGGAGATGAGCCATTGTCAGAAAATAATCACCTTTATTTCAATGCAGGGACTTTCCCAGTAGGAACGCAAGAGCAGATTCTGCCTTTTTTTTGTGTATGTGAATTTAAGCTGTGGATGAGGAAGATTTCTTTTATGCCTTCTAGGGTGTCACAGATCTCTTTTAACATGACTTTATGGGAGCTGGTTTTTAAATTATGTATTTTTAGTGCACATGTTCTTTTCCCCAATAACAAGGAATCTCTGAGCAAGTGCATATTACATTTACTTAACAGCAGATTTCTGCAGAAATGCATGAGAAAGCATTGCCTTTAAGATTAATGTTATGAACTGCATGATGCGCTTTCTAATTGATTCTTTGGCCATGCTTCCTTCCCTCATTCTGAAACCACTACAAGACGTTAGGTGGGCTAAATGTGTGCTTTAAATTCAGTGCTTGATGATTAAGAAGGGCTTGGTGCTTACATAAACAGGTACTTTTGTTTAGGTCTAGGATCCTAACATGAGTCAATGTCAAAAACTCTGGTCAGTTTTTCTTTAATCTTCCCTGAATTAATCCTGAATACCGACCTCTTTGATTTTTATTTTTAATGTTTGCAATTTTTCAATCCATTTTTACCTGCTAAAATCGATTCTGTGTATTTCTGGTGAAATAAATACTGTGATAAAACATATTTTTTTCTTAAAATGGTTAGTCTTACCATCTTTAAGCATTCAGGAATTTTGAGAATGCCCCCCTAGTATTGTGAGAACTGCAAAAAGGACAAGTTTTTGGTTTTTATTGGGGTTTTTTTCCCCATTTGATTTATTTGTCTCTTGGCATGATTGCCACCAGAATACATTTCTTAATGCAGGCTGAAAAAAGCTGCTTTCTGACCTTGCCTTGCAATTCACAATTAATTTCTAACAAGGAGAATTGGAAGATGCTTTTAGAAAGGTCTTCTATTTGGAGATCAGAGTTTAGGCATCTCTTTCAATTTCATAAAGAATAGTGAGACTGAGACAATCCACAAAATGCCACCACAACTAAAAGTCTAAATATTCTGCTTCTAGTAGCATTGAGGTGAAGGGTTTTAAACAATTAGCATTCAGTGGCCTCAGATTTTAAAATAAGAACCAAACCTGGATTTCAAAACATGGAGAATTTTATGTTTATGTTGCCCAAAGCTGGTCTATTTTTTCCTTGATCCCGTCTTCCACTAAATCTTGCAAAACTCTGCGTACCTGTCACAGCTGTGACTTCTTTGCTTCCTATTTTTGCTTAGGAGGCTGGTAGTTGAGGACCAGGCTTTGTGGAACCAATCAGTAATTTCTTGATGAAACACTGGGAGCATTCAGGTTTTCTTGGTTTTTTCTTTACATTGTGTGAATACAGACTTATCAAAAGCAAAACTTAACCGGTAAAGAAGCTATATTCCTTGCTGCTGCAGCCCACTTCCCTGCATTTAGGCTGAGAGTCTGTGAGGTGGGAGTTGATGTGGTGTAGAAGGCAGACCTAGAGGCGGAATAGTGAGTTCGCAGCCTTGGGTGCTCTTTGCAAGGATTTCTGTCAGGGATCCTGAACAGTTCATCCTGGAATGCACATACTAAAGCCTTAAAATGCCCTGCTGTGCAGATCAACCTCTAAATCTGGAAAAGAGGTGTTTGCCTTGCTTCTGCATGCCCATGAGTCACTATGCTGGACAGATGGGATTCAGTGCATGTGAAAAATGCTGTTTGTGGAAGTGGGTTTGGATTTTGTGTTTACAGATGTGTGTATTTACATACATATGTATCTTTCTTGTTCCTTTTCCCCTAATACCTGATCTTGGAATAAAGAAGAGAAAGGAAAAGCAAATTCTTAGCCAGGCTCCTAGCAGACCCTGAGTGCGTATGTATTTACCAGCCCATTTGTGCATATATAAGGTGGTCCATGCTTCACAGTTAAACATGCTTGTGTTACTTTCACATGTGCGGCTAATCCAAGGGCTCGTGGAAGTGTTAACTGTGTAATTGTGGCCAAGTAAAGGCAGGATGGAGGGTGCAGGAGTGCTCCAGTGGGGTAACATGCTGAAGCAATGGAACATCCCATGCAAAGAGGAGGCAGAAAGCTCAGGCCTCCCCACGTGGGCTGACTGGAGTCCAAGGACTTAAGATCCAGCCTCAGAATGCAGTGTTTCTGTGCGTTAATATGTGTTTAATAATTTATTAGCTTTGTGTTTTATGCTGGTCTAGAGGAAAGGATGTTTGCTTGCAAAAGCATTCCTTTATTATAGAAACAGAAAAACCTCTTAGACATGGAGGATACAATGTAAATTTTCTGAGGAACCTGAAAGCTTTAATTTTCTAGATTTCACTGTTGTGGTTCTGTATTAGTGAGACAAAAAAAAGATGGCTATCTCACCATAGCAGCAAATGCTTCAGTTTCCATCCTGATGTGTGTAATTAAAGGGGAAGAAGCATTTGAATAGCAGGAAAAGTTTGATCCTGGTGGGGGCAGACACACTGCTGGGTGATGATGCAGACCTCCCTTTTCTAGAAGAATACATGAAGAAAGTAACTGGGGAAGATGCAGAGAGAGCAGTTATCTGCATCAGGAGGGAGCCTTGTTGGCTCCTTGCAGGTGGAGTCCAGGTGTGGCATTGGGGACAGTCTGGAAAGGCCTGTTCACTCCTATTTACGCTTGAGACAAATGTTAGTGGAATGAAAAAAGAATTTTGCTGTGCTAGAACTGAGTTTGCCTCATATATGTAAACACTGTATTTCTTTGTTATTTCTTTGGATATGTTGCTTGCCTTTTTTTTTTTTTTTTTTT
>VYZQ01032566.1:73069-88532 GCA_013400655.1 Mystacornis crossleyi | reverse complement strand
TTTGTTTGATTGGGGTTTTTTTGAAGTGCAGAAAGAACAGGAAGGCAAGGTTAGTACCTCAAACAAGTTTGTTCTAATGCATTAATATTTATTATTTTTATGAAGCAACTTAGGGTTATTTTGGTGGTGAGTGTTGTATGAATAGTTTTTCTTTGGTAGTAGATACAGAAGGAACAATTCTGAATTTATGGGCTCAATCTATTTTCACCGAAGGAAGGAGCATAGGCCATCTGAAGTCCTCCAGCCTCACATTACAAATTCAGGTAAAACCTTCCCTACCTCCACCTTCATGAGCTTTCCAGGATGACTTTGCCTTCTGTCACACTTTGACAGTGTTATTTTCATTAGGTTTTTGTTTTTAATAGACAGAACTTGCACAGTTTCAAATTCTGATGAGGCTTTAGCCAGAAGGAAATAAAGTTTGTTTTGTCATGCCAAGAGGATCCAAAATTAAAGTTGTTAAAACAAGTAAAAGGCAGCTGATAGCCTTACAAGAGGGAGTTGTTGAGCAAGTTCAGAGTGGTTTCAAGAAGCTGCTATTTATTGCAGTCTTTGTGAAAGCACTTCTGGAAGTCTAACCACAAGGGAGTTTTTTTGAAGAAATGATTTGTCTATTCAAATCTAGTTAATTATTATTCATAACTGAGCAGCGGGAGGCCAGTAATGGAGTGTACAATAATGTCATCGTAGGACTAAAAACTAAGTGCAAGTCCTGTGACAAAGGTGTCAAGTTTTTGTAGTTCAGGTGATTGTATTTTATAGCAAATTAACTTCTGTGTTCCTATTTGCTTCGTAAGATCCTGAAGTGTGATACAAATTTATTATCTTTAGGATGACTTTTAAAGTATTTTTGTGAGATGAATACCCTCAGGTATGATATACTGGGTGTGAATCCGGTATAGAAATAAATTTGCCAATGAGCATCTTAGTACTTTTTCAAACCAGGACACCAATAGGTGCTTGTGAAACCTACTGATTTCAAAGGAAGTGCTTCTTATTACCACTTAAAACTGAATATTGTTATCTTTAAGAACTTGAAAATTTAATGTCTGAAGAGGAGGTTGTGTGGTCTGGAGGTGCTGAAAGTAGTTGTGCCCAAGTTGAGAATAAACCAAGAGAGAGTGGGTGGCTTTTTGAAAGTCCTTTTGTGGCTGGCTGTTTTGCTTCGTGCTACAGTTTTGTCTTTGTAACAAAACCCCCCAAAAAAACAACACCAAAAAAAAAAAAAAAGAAAAAGAAAAGAAAAGAAAAAAGCAGCTTCAGTGAGCTCCAAAGGGCCACTGCATTAACAGGGTGTATGACACTGCTGTAGGACTTAAAGCCATGGTGCTCCTGCATGTGACAGCAAGGGGTTCACAAAAGCATGGGGGGGGGGGGGGGCGGGAACCAACCCAAAGCAATTTTCGTTTCTTACTCCGCACAGCCTCTGAAGCACCTTCTCCTGGTGCTACTCTGAGTGCTCTGTCTTGGTAACTAGTACAGAAGTTACCTCAGGCTCATCCCTCGTAAAAAGCTTTTATTGTTCACAAAGTAGCACTGAAGATTTTTTTTTTTCCTCTAGGATAACAGAATCATAGAATCACTAAGGTTGGAAAAGACGTCTGGGATCACTGAGTCCAACCATCAACCTGCCAGGTTCACCTTTCAACCGTGTCCCTAAGCACCACTTGTACGTGTTTTCTGACTGCTTCCAGGGGTGGTGGTTCCACCACTTTCCTGGGCAGCCTGTTCCAATGCCTGACCACTCTTTCAGGCAGTTGAGAGTGAAGGGCCCTCCTGAGACTCCTTTTCTCCAGGCTGAGGTTCCCCACCTCCCTCAGGTGTTGCTCATCAGGCTTGATGAGAAGCTCCATCGCATGTCTCTGGTCCTGCTGCTGCAGCTCAATGTCCTCGTCGCGAGGCGCCCAAGACTGGTCACCGGACTGGAGATGCGACCTCCTCACCCCGTTTCACCACAGCCATCGCTGACCCTTTCTCTCTGCCCGCCCTCGCCCCGGCCATGCCGCGGGTTCCCCGGCTGCCCCTCGGAGGCCGAGTTTGGGGCCAGTCCTCCGGGGAGCGCCCCCCGCCACAGCCCTGGGGCGGACAAGTGGCCCCTGCATCGCTTAATTTCCGCTGGAAAAATGCCCTGGAAAGCGTCGGTGCCTCGCAGCGCTTTCACGGCGTTTTCCCCAGAGATGCGGCGCCTTCGGGCCGTACCCGGTGCTGCGAGGAGCCTCCGACCGCGGGCTCCGGGCGGTGCCCCGTGCTGCCAGGGGTGCTCCGGGAGATGCTCGGTGCTGAGGGCTCACCCGGCGGCGGGCTGTGGGAGATGCTCGGTGCGGTGAAGGGGGCACCGGGAGATGCTCGGTGCTGAGGGCTCACCCGGCGGCGGGCTGTGGGAGATGCTCGGTGCGGTGAAGGGGGCTCCGGGCGGTGCCCCGTGCTGCCAGGGCCGCTCCGGGAGATGCTCGGTGCTGTGAGGGCCCCCCGGCGGCGGGCTCCGGGCGGTGCCCGGTGCTGTGAGGGCTCCGCGGACTCGATTCGGGCCCGTGAGCGGGCGGAGCTCCTGGACACGGGATGGCTGCGAGCACACAGGTGGGTATGAAGGCCTGGCCAAGGGCTCTTCCCGCCTGCCTTCAGCTGTTAGGGCTAAACATCAGTGTTACGATAATATTAACTTAATATTATTTGTGGGGCCTATACAAAGCAGATTTTGACAGTTTGTAAAAGCTCAAGCTTTCTTGGCAATACTGGTGAACACTTCTCAGGTGTCCACGGTGTTACCCTGTTGTGTGACAGATGGTCGTTTATATTAAATTAATTTTCCAAACTTGAGTACAGTATCCATTAAAATGGATGAATACTTTTCTGAGACCGACACCCAGTGTGGGTCTCTTGTGTGTCATTAAACCACTGTGTTCGCAGCACATGTGCCAGATTTTCTTCAGTATTTTAAGATTATCTAGGACAGCAAAGTGCTGGAAATTTCTCTTTGGGAGGTTCTTTTTCTGCCTCTTTTGGGAGTGGTGTTTTGATTTTTTAGGAAAAGATCATCTGGTGTGAGGTAGGAAAAAATGCTTATAAAGATGTTGAGTCTTGGGCTCCATCCTGCACTTGCCAACCACTACAGGAGGGAAGTCACATGAGTCAAGTGCACAGCACACTTTATGTCATACTTTATCTTAAATATTTGGCTTCAGTGTGCATTTAAGACCTAAGTGCTATTCAGACATTTAATTCCATATTTAGAAGTTTCAATAAAAACTGCCCCCCCAAATCTGTGCTATACTAAAAACAGCTGTTTGAAATATTTTTAGCAAAAAAAGCCCTAGAATTTTGTTCATTAATTTCTTTGTTCGTGGGTCTATGAAATTGTCAAGATTCAAGCAAGCTCAGATTTATAAATTCTTGAGTGTGCTCATATCCCTACCATAAGATATTTTTCTTCTTTTTTATTAGTATAGTTTCTTCCCTAAGAAATGGGAAGCCACAAAGCTAAAACTTGAGATTAAAATGCAAATTTGATTTTTTTAGAAAGTCTAAGTTACACTGGTCCACTTGAAATAGTGTCATGATAAGGCAGAAATTCTCTCTAATTCCAGAGCTGATGTTCCTACTGACTTTGGTGTTGGTTTTATGCTTTAAATATTTTTTTCAATAGCTGTGTGAAATATGTTGAAAAATCTTATTATATAAACAGTTAAAAGTCAGACTGGTGTGGAAACTGGTGTGGAAATAGTACTGATTGAAGAAAATAATTGTCACAATATATCAATTTTCTGGTAAATTCATCATGTTTTTATGTTCCTGCCCAGCTATTAACTTTCCTACTTCTATCCATATTGCTGATAGTAGATCAACAGCTAAATGACTTCTTACATAGAGTACATACTATGCCCAGATGAGCTGTACTCTTAAATGAAAAATTAGAGTGAGTACCAGACTGAGTAGCTCAGCAGAGTAAAAATGGCAAACTCAGCAAGTAATTTTCCACAAAGAAATCTCTGAAGCAGTTTCAAAATTAGAGTATTATGAAAAATCACTGTGAAGGCAGAAGAAGGCTTTCTCAGTTACTGCTTTGGGTTGGTTCTAGGAAATTTGAGCTGCTGTATGAAATATGTAGGTTTGGGGCATTTTTTAAATTCAGTTTCAAACCTGGACTGACTGAATTTGGCATTTTGTAGGTCAGGGATTTTGAGAGGGGTCTGTTTACATCATGGTGTATTTTATTAACTCTTTAGACTGGAATTGCTCTCTCTCACTTTCTTTAGTAATTGATGTTTGCAAAGCACACATGAGAAGTTGCTTTCCCTTTAACATTTGTAAGCATTTCATGAGGAAATGTTATGTGATGGAGGAAGTAAGTTGGGGATAGAGGCTGGAGCAGCACAAACCTAGTGGGGGAGTGCCAGTGCCAGTGGCTGGAATTATTATCTAAATTTCTACTTGTGACTCTTGTTTGGAATAAACAGCAGCTCAGGCTAGACCAGAGGGCTTGCAGCAGGAGAAGAGAAATATTTGCCTGCCCACGCAGCTTCCCTTGGGAGGTGTTGGCACACAGAACAGCTGAGTTGTGGCCATGGCTCCATGCTGTGAGTGACCATCGATTCTGTTACATGTGAACACTAAACATGGGCTAAGTCTGCATGGGAAGTGTGGGAAGAGTCCTGGGCCTGCATGAGGGGTCCGTAAGTTTGGTGAATCCTGGAAGGCCTGTGTCTGATGTGTTGTACAAACCTGATTGGTACCACAGAAGGACGGTGGTTTAGTGGTTTTGTGTATTATTCATACACAATTTCACCCATTTGAAATTTGGGACTTTGATTGGTGGGATGAGCTGCCTCCCATGAACTTGCTTGCTCCCAATGGAAACACCTTCCCTTTAGTCCCAAAGCTTTGGCTCTCATCCTGGGTGCTTTTTGGTTGATAAATCATCAAGGAATGATTGCTAGGGTGACTTGTACATTTATTTATTTAATTTAAGCTCACTTCAGGGATTGTTCTGATCATTTGCTCTATTGTGATGCCCGATACTTAATTTCTTTTCCTTGCACTTTTTCGGGGATTTCTAATAGGTTAACTTCTCTTCCTCTTCTTTTGCAAAAAGGCTGAAATGCTTTTGGAGATGGGGTCAGTGGTTATGTGTGTCTGTCTCTCCCCCTTACTACAACCTCCCCCTCCCCTCTGCAGGCTGCCCTGCCAGAGCCCCTCCTCTGGCTGGAAGAGGGGAGTTGAAATAGTGAGCTCCTGCTTTGTGAAGGAAATTTTCTTTCAGTGCCTTGCTCAGAGGTGCCTTTGAGAGCAGAACTGATGTGGTTTTGTTAAGTTCTGGTCTGAGGAGGATATTTCGATGGCCGTGGGGTTGCTCACCATCATTTTACTCTGTGCTGTTGTGGCAGGAGCTTCAGGGAGTAAGTAGAAGAAATTTTTCCTCTGCTAAGATTGATCTCTCTCAATGTAGAATACTTCTGCTAAGAAATGTTCTCACTAGCAAAACTTCAGAGAATTACATTACAGCTTGTACCTTTGTAGTAATTCTTGTAGCAGCTTTGTCTGGATTTTTAGTGTGGTGTAGCAGTTTGCTTTACTGAGCTCTTTGGGTGGTACTGGGCAGGTGGGAAAGCACCCTACCTGGAGAGGAGGCATTAAAGAGTGCATCTTCCTCCAGCATTCCAGGGAAAACAACAGAAACAGTGAGACTGTGTCAGCCAATTAATTATTCTCACCTGAAAATAGTATGTTAGTATCATGTTCAACAATTGTGCTCAGTTTGGTATTTGGCAGATGAAGGATTTTGAAAAGTGAGAATAAATCATGAACTGTCAGTAGTGTGGTCCTTTGTTAACTCTTGTCAGCTGAAGAGAGAGAAGTGCATTGTTGTTTCCAGAACCAAAATAAATTATGGAAGAAAATTTAGAAAGAACAAGCGAAGAGCAGAGACTCTAAATTTAGACATCCTAATAAAGTTAACCAAGTGCCTGATTGTCAAGACTGCTCAGCCCACCACACTATCAGTTTGTGATAACCATGGTTATCACTTAGTTCTGAGCTCAGCGTTCCAGTAACCACATGAGCCTTCTGATGCTCCGTAACAGATGCATTTTCCATGTTTGTGTAATCATATTTGTTTGAAGCTTCTTTAATAACTTGTATATGTTTTATGTATAGATAGGTATATATATAGATATATATAGCTATAAAAATTAGTAGCCAAGTGATAATTCTTGTATATTACATGACCTAGTCTCTCCGTGCTTGAAGTCACTCTCATTTTGCAGATATTTTAGCACTAGATCAAGTTAGCTTGAAAATAACATGCTATTCATAATTTTGAAAGGTAAAAATCTAAAGTGCCATACAGAGAATTAATTCTGCAAAATAAAAAGGAACATTTGTTGGGAGGAGGTATAAATGTGGGGTAAGATGTTTTCAAGAAAAATGTAATTCTACTCTCCAGAAACCTAAAATTGAATTTGGGAATAAAAATGTATGTAAGCTTGAAGGGGGACTAAGAAATAAACGCTTTCTTGTTTTTGTTCCAAATCCAGTGAATTTCCTTCTTTCCTCCTGCCAGTAATTTTGACATTAAAATAAAGGGATGAAGAGAAGTGAAACTATGCTTCAAATAATATAAATGTGGACTTAAAAAAAAAAGTTGTAATCTGACGAGAGCATTTCCTTCAGGCGTGAAACATGCAAAAGCCCAGAACCAGAATAGAGGCTCTCTTAACTTGTGTCTGCAGTGGGAGACAAAGCTGAGCAGCACAGGGGTGTTAGTCACTGCTTCACGGGGAGGCTCATTAGCCTGTGGTACAGCACGGAGCTTGGGGTGGTCATACTTACTATGGGATCTCTTGTGGGAGTTGCCATTATTGATAAATCTTTGCAAAGTAAATTAGGGCTGAATGTTTTTAAAACTAATGAAATAATGTAATACATGACTGTGTTTTCCAGCAGTGCTTTCAGTAACTGCTGCGTGTAATTCTGCCAGGTTTATTTAAGCTCATTCAGCATCACAGCATTAGAATGAAAGTCTTGCTAGTTCAGTGTGCACAGACTGAAGAGAAGGAAAGGAGGCTCTGTATGAGCAGCCCCAACTGTTTCCCCTGTTAATGCCAATGTGAATCTAAAGCAATTCCATCTGTGTGGGGTGTGTTCTACATCCCCTTGAATTCACTGCCCTCCCAGTCAAAGTCTGAATGAAAGTCATGTTGGAGAACAGGCTCTCCAGTGTTAAAGGACAGCTTAACCAATTGCCTCCCTGATGTTTATGTGTTCCTTAACATCCTTCCTGCTGCTGGAAGAGCTTTTCTTGGGCAGTAAAGCTTGCTATTGCTCTTTTTAAAATGGTGCTTAGGATTTCTTTTGAACGGCCATATGCAATAAAAATCATAACCATGTTTTTATTGCTGATCTGCAACAAAATTTAAAGAACTATGGATATGAAGAAGCGTGGTATATAAAATACATATTTCTTCCTTGGATTCAGAACTTCTTTTTTAATTTGCTTCATAGTCCATGGTATTATTGAGTTTCCATACCTACATCAATAAATACACTAAGGTAGGTCGTTCTTTCATGTATATGCTTGCAAGGTATAGATGTGTGGAAAGGGGGAAGAGCAAAGTCTTGTCCCTATACACTTGATAGAAAAACTCTCATGGATTTATTTATTTGTTTTGAGGACCATGCTTTGATTTCAGTAATTTCACTGAAATTTAGAAGCAGCAGGTCCGTGCTGAGCTGCACACAAATTTTCAGTGCTTTTCTGTTCTGTTACCTGTCATTGCAGAATCCTATGAGAGTTTGAGTTATGGAGCTTCCTGTTTTGCAGACTGTCCAGGTGAGTAAAACAAGATTGTATTCAGGCTTTTTATATGATAAGGAAAGAAGAATTTGAAAACTTCTACAGGAGTGTTGTGTCCTGTGAAGAATGATACTTATGTCTGAGTATCAGCATTCACGGAAGGAGCAGAGAAGTTTCACTAAGGTTTACCAGGCCCACACATACCTGAAGTTTGCATTCTGTGAACCCTGAGAAACTCCTAAACATTAGAGCTGAGCAAAGGACTAAGCCAGTGTGGGACTAAGCCCAGCCATGGGCATGAAGAGCAGATCTATTTCATCTTGCTGTTGTGAAGGTCCTGCCTTGCTGCTCTCTGAAAGGTGTCAAAAGAGTATTGTGCTGTAAATGCATTACATTCCTTTTCTGCCCTTGGAAATTAATTTCATGACTTGAAGGAAATTGTGAGGTTATGTGCTTGGGAGAGGGGGGGTACTCTTCTTTTCACCCTCCCTACAGGAGCTATGGCCAGCGTGCAGGGTGCTTTCAGAAATCCAGTTCTTTTAATGTTAAGTCCAGGTGGGAAGGGAACAACCTGAATATCCAGCCCTTTGCTTAGGTGATTTCAGTGGCTGAAAGATTCAAAGGTAGAAAAAAAATAGAGAGAAGGGAAAGTTTAACAGGCTAACCTCTCCCTCTCCCCCCCTTCCCTTCCCCCTTTTCTTTTGTTTGCTTCCTAGGACACAATGCATCGTACTTCCCCAAAAGAGCTAGGTACAGCTACAGGTATTCAGCAGTCACCAACACATTCTTGCAGGGAAATATTTACAAAAGCAGTGGCATCTCTCTGGAGAGCACAGTGATTATTGAAGTATTGGGGAATTGCCAGATGGTTTTGAAAGTAAGTATTGTCATAACTCTCTGGGTGATTGGGATGAGCTGATGTGGAATCATATTTTTCTTTGGGATTATTGCTACATTTCAAACATTTGCTCTTCTTGTAATTAAAAGCCAGTTGAATTCTGGATCTCAGAGTTGCAGTATTGCTCTGATGCACCACAACTTGAAATTAGGTAATTGCTAGTTTTAAAAGGCAGATTAGGCAAATAATTGTTTTCTTTTCTAAGTGGCACAACAGTTTCACTGTTCTGTTACATGAAGTGCAGAACTGGAGATAAAGCCAGTCCTTGAAAGGAACTTAGTTTATTTTAAAGCACTTCCATACCTGTAGCAGTGATTTTAAAACAGCAAGCATTTTAAAGAGAACTTGAGAAACTTGTATGATGTGCTGGATTGGTACCACTCGTAGCCCAGTGTAAAATTCAGTCTTGTAACACTTCATTCATCATGGCAGGAGATCTGTCTCTCAGTGACAAGAGCAACAGGGCAGTTTCAAATTGCAGAGCTTCTCCTGGGGTGAGCCGTGTGGTAGGCCGTGTGGACAACTACACTACTTTAGAACTACAGGGACAGCAGGGAAAATACACTTCTCAGCTGCCTGGGTTTTCCTTCAGGTTAACAGAGGGGATAATTCTTTGGTTTTGCTGGAGGGGTTGACACGTGTCTTCTAAATACACACATACATGAGGCCAGCAAAGAACAGGATGGTTATCCTTGTCCTAGGACACAGATAAAAATTAGCTGGTCAGTGGTTTGACAGTGAAAGTGATATAATAGTACTATGTAAAATCTGTTTAATAGTGAGCAAAACTTCTTCATAGAAGTTTCTGGAAACTGCCTCAGATATGCCACATGAAGATGGGGCTAATGCAGTTCTGTTGCAACACTGAGCCTTTGTTCATGGTCTGTGATATTCTGTGTAGATATCCTGATGTGATAAAGTCCACAGTTCCTCTTGACAATGAAATATATTGCCTATAACTCTTGTTCCTAGGTGCAAGACGTGCAGATTAAGAAAAGTTTTGCATCCAGAGAGGAGTCTCTGAAGGAAATGGATATTCTAAGGTAGAAAACCTTCTAATCTGGTCTGGTTTTTGAGTTTTTTGAAGCTGTATTGTTTATCAGCAGCTTGACTGGACATTTTTCACTCTGCTTCACACTCTGTTTAGTTTTAGAGTCTCTTTTGGTTTTATTTATTTTTATTTTTAAAAGCAAGGATCCAGATACAAGCATCATAAGTAAAAATGAGAGGTATTTGGTCCAAACAGGTTTTTCTTCAACCTAATTTTCATCCTTTTGTATGTAAAACCACTTAGACAGTAGACAGTTCAAATTACTCTGGGTACAAATCACCAGGCCTCTAGCAGCACGTATGGATCACAGCTCTCAGAGCTGCAGATGTTACTTCTACAAACTCTTGAGTTTTGCAGTACATTTCAAAAGTTCTTGGTTTGGAAGATTCTCATAAGGCAAAATGTTGTGTTTTTTTTTCTTCCAGGATATTTAAATTGCATTTATTAGTCCAATGAAATTTTCTTCTTTTTATGTTTTTGTGTTTAGTAGCTCATTCATAACATGTCAGTGTTTCTCACTGACTTGCCAAGGTATAGTCTCCAGTGTAGATGGCTATACAAAAAGATCTCCTCAAACTGTGGAAGTCTGGCATTTTCCCAGAGAGCTGATGCTTCTTGTGTCATCAAAAAAAAAGCAGTTCTGTTGTCTGATTAAGCTCAGCCTTGTCCTTCCTCTTTGTCCTGCCACTTGGATTCTCAGCCTTTAAACAACACTGAGAGCTGAGGTAATTGACTCAATTCAAAGGGTCAAAAAGAGCAAGCTTGGAGTAAATGCATTGCTTTTTATATTCATCAGGAAGAACGTTGTGTTCTCTCTATGGGCAATGGTATCAGAGTTCAAATGTGTGTACAGGCACATCTTCTGTGAAGTTATTTGCAGGATTTTCGTAGCAGTAAGAGCAGTTGTGTATTGTTCTTTGCAGAAAAGCCAAAAAAGAGAGGTAGCAAAGAAAGCATTCAGTGAAGCTTGGCTATTCAAAATAATTATTCAGACAAGTAAGTCTTATTAGCATTTGCCTCAGCCTATTGTGAATATACAGTAGTCTAGCTTGTTCTCTGAACATGCATGTAATTTCCACAGATAGTAGCAAAACCAGGCACAGTTGCCTAGGAGTTCAGAAACCTTATCCTATGTGCCCAGTCTCTCCTGGAAAGGCTTTATCCAGATGTTGGTGTATTAAAATTTTCTCTCTTCCTTTGTGACCTGATTAGACAAATAGTTAGCTCCCCAGTTAATGTGCAGATGAACTGTCTAGCTCCCTGTATGGGAGCTGACCACTGGGCTAGTACAGAATTCTTCCTTTGGATGGTTTATATTTCCCCATATAGAGGAAAATATATGATTAAAGTATGTTATATTAGGAGTGAAAATCAGTGTTAAACGTGATCTCTTGGAAAGGTAGAAAATAGTGTACTCTCAATCTGGGATAGCAAAACCAGTTAGGAAGTGTACTGACAGCAGAGATTGGGGAATAAATCTGGGATAGAGCCCAAGTATGCACACCTAGCAGAGCAGGAAGATGTGGGTTAATTGGAAAGCAGCTGTTCTTGTGTGCAGCACAGCTGAAGAGGCATGATGCAGTTACTTTGCAATTCAGACATGCTAAAGGCACCCTGAGTCATAAAATGGAATTTCTCTCTTAATTAAACAAGAATCATTGCCATTAAGTACATTTACTTGTAAGTAATCTGCCAGGACTGCTTTTATGAAGTGTTACAGTTATGTTAGGGATGCTGTGATTATCTTGAGAGGATTTGTTTTTAGGGTTTCGCAGGGTTTTTTTAAGGACTCCTTGGGTCAGAGTGAATTCATGAAGAGTAGAGGCTTACTATAAAGAATGGAGATACTGAGTGAGATCCATTGTGGAGGAGCAGCTTTGTTGAGGAAAATCTGAGTCTAATGTCATAAACTGACTTGCAGTCTTTGAAGCAAGAAATTATAAACTCTTTTATTGCAGGGAAATACTAGAACAGCATCCTCTTCATTTTTCTTTCCATGATGGGAAAGTTCTGAAGCTCTGTCCTGTGAGGAGTGAACAGACCTGGGCACTGAACATCAAGCGAGGCATTCTCAGTGTCCTGCAGACTGTGCAAGAATTCCCTGCTGGTGCTGTCGTTGAGGAGGTGAGACTGTCAGTCATGCTCTGAGGTGACTCTTAGCTCTTTGTACATGTTAAGTCTATTCCACTGGTAAATAAGTAAAGGTTTTTGCCCCTTGGTTCAGCTGACAGAGGCAGTCATCTGATTGCTTTTTGTTCATAAATTATCTATAATGCGCATTCTTGTTGAGGCTTAGAATCCACTACTTGGTTACCTTAGTTCTAGTGCCAGGGCTTTATGTGTTCTCTGGAGAAAATACAATATTCATAATTCATGATTATTTTTTGTTACTTTTTTTCATTAATTTCGGGTGGTTTTAAGATCAGTGTTCTCAGAGCTCTTTGCAATTATTTCAATTAAGCTCAATTTCTGCTGTGTAACACTGAAACAATAGTCCAGATACCCCGCTGTCACCTGTGTGTTTGCATGGGTGCAGCTGACACACCTCAGGGGCTGCAGTTCTCTTGTGAAGAGCTGTCTCCAGACTGACCTTCAGCATGATGTGCACTGCCTCGCTCTCAGGCTGCTGCTGCCTGTCAGTGCTTAAAGAGATGTTCTGCAGTAAGGCTTGGCTCACCCATACATAGTTGCAGTTACTTTGCCTAATAATGCTCTTCTGAGTTAATGCTTCCCTGCATGCCCACAAAATCTAAGTGAAAAGGCGTATGTCTGTAAATGATCTGTTTCAGAATAACACAGTGAAATGACACAGATCAACAGACCCTGGCTGCTATAAAGTTTAATCAAGATCTTTAAAATTATTTGCCTTTTCATGGCTTTTGTGGCAAAGCCAGTGTTCTGCAAGGGAGAATTTAGGTCTCTGTTGTTATTACAGAAGAAGCAATTATTAATACTAATTGCAATAACCTATACTATCTCCTTGTATTGTATGTGTGCATGTGTTATTCAAGAGTGTATATTTGTTACCAGGTGGATGTCCTGGGAATATGCCCAACCAGGTATCAGCAAAAGGGGCCCATTCTTGTAAAGACAAGGGACTTAAACCTCTGCTCCCATCGCTCTTCTGGTTGGACTTCTGTGCAGTCGGTTGTTCTTCCTCATGTGTCGGTAAGTGTTGGGGAATGACACTGACTCTTCCACGGGGCCTTTTGACTTATTTGAAGAGTGTGTCTGCCCAAACTTGAGTTCTTAGCAAAGAAATGGTGAATATTATTCACCATTATAATGGTGCATATTATAATGTCTGTTATTCACAGCATTTGTTGTAATGCAAATTTGCATTGTAGTTGATGAATCTTATAGTATAAATGCAAGAGGTTTTTAGGCGCCTCTATTGAACTCTCATTAAAATACGTTATAGAGGTAAACTGAAAGTAGACTGTGGAAGGGAAGAATAGAGAGATGTGAGTAGGAAAAAATACATGAGGAAAAGAAAGTTATTATTTGTAGAAGACTTTGGAAAGATAGAAAATTTCTAAATGCCACTTACAGCTTTCCACTGTTGACAGCAAATACAGTCAATGTTTGTATCTTGTGCTATTTTTATTAGGTGAATAGTACGTGTTTCTTGTGTTGTACTAGATAGTTGTAATTTACCAGTCTTTTGCTTTTTTCTACTTTGCTTACCAAAAAGATCTGATTAACTTTGAGGCTTTGTGAACTGAAATTAATTGACACCAATTGATGCTGGCAGTTAAGAGCAATTGTTTTTCATCGATGAAAAACTAGGCTAAAATAAGGAGTGCATTAATGTCCACAGGCTGGGCACTGTCAGAGATGTTGACAAGAGACTTCCCACTGTCCCAGAACTGGAATCCTCTGTGAAGCTGGGAGAGAAAGGATTGAGTAGGCTGACTTAGGTCATCAAGAATCTTCCTGAAGTATCTGTTCTTCTCAGTCTGAACAGCAGATCCTGTCTTCCCGGCTGGAATGTGCTCAGAGCATTAAGGAGGGAGTCCTGGAGGAGGCCGAATGTACCGAGTCCGACCGTGTGACGCTGTTCTCTCACCAGGGCAGCGGGGCAGAGACACAGACACAGTCTTCACTCAGACTCTTGCAAGTGCAAACAGAGACACTCTACAGTAAAGGTAACCATGTTTCTGCTAAAGTAAACCAAATTTATTTCCTAGAAAAATAATGTGACTTCGTCTTGCCTGTGAGAACTCCTTCCACCTATGATTTGCACCTTTAATGTATTAAACTGTTTTTAAGTGGGTGTTTTTACAGGCTGGGCCGAGCTGTCCCTTCTTTGAGGGCTTGGGCCTGCCATAACAAAACTGTGTGGATCTTCAAAACTAGGTGGGTCTCCAAAAGTGACGATCCATAATGGCCAGCTCCTGTTTATCTACTTTACATACCTTCCTATGTCTGTGGACAATTCCTACTTTTTATACAAATGGAGCCTAAATAATTGCAAGTCCTAATGGAACTAGGGACATGCCATGTCTGAGAGCTGTTTCAATTCTTGCTCCTGCTTTGCTCTGTGTGTTTCTCCTTAGGAAAATGATTTTACTGAAGTCAACGGGTGGCTTGCCTGAGGAGTGATTTCAGAGTTGAATTCTAAATGTTGAGAAACATTTTTTTTGGTCTGTGTCTAAATAGTTGTGTGGTTCTTTTTTTAAAGGAACACCCAAATTTCCAGGATCCTTTGTTTATAATTATACCAACATAAGATGAGAGGATTCTTCCTCAGGAAGAGGTTCAGAGCCAAGCCATTTATTTTTCTTGGCACCCAGATGTCCTCTTGTTTTTTTGGGTGGTTGAAGTGTGGGACGAGTGATTAGATGACATTGGAAAAGGTGATGAATGTAAAGTAGTAGGGCCAGATTGAGAGACATATGGATGGAAAATAGGGCTTTTTTCATGTATATCTTTGTCTTATTTCTGTGACTCTTTCTTTTGGGTCACACTTGTCTTTATTCTGTTGTGTTATTAAATTCAAGCTGACTGCAGGCATTCGTATTCATCCCTTGGCCTAGAAAGACTCTTACAGGGAGAAATAAAGGCTCAGAGAGAAACTTTCCCCTTTCATATAGGATGAACCATAGCAGTGGCCACCAGTCACCAAGAGATCTGATTTTTCCGCTGTGTTCCTTTCTCCAGGGGACTCTGAGGATCTGTATGTGACCAACATTCTGTATGAAAGGGAGACATCTAAGAGGGAGGTCACTGGGGGAGAAGTGACTGAACTGGTGTGGAAGCTTTGCTTAGCACACAGTGCGAGTTATGAGGTAAGCTGTACACACAGCCTTGTGAGGCTCTTTGGGGCTGAGAATTCTCCTACACAGATAAGAGGTGACCAGGAGAGCTGCAGTTTTGAAATACTGAAGCCTTCCATTGCTTTGGACATTTTTAAATGTGGAATTAGAGAAAATGGTTTGAAGTGTCATTTTCTTATATAAACAATAAATCAAACTGAGGAGTCAAAACATCCTGTAGCTGCTGAATATTAGGCAAATGCAATTTTGAATTATATTCTAAATTAATCTGAAAGAAAACATCCCAAGTTTTTGTTTTGCTGTGAAAAAAACATAAAAAGTGTCTGGTTTGGGTTGTCACTGGTAGTTTCGATACTTTATTGTAAAACACCATTTTTACAGCTTTAGTGTGGGATACTACCCATGGTAGTCATGTTGTTTCCATGTTTTTTGGAGTTCTGCCATCT